>JAAAKG020049703.1:0-18449 GCA_010014905.2 Druon quercuslanigerum
ACTAAATATATGAAAATCCAACTCTAACCAAAAATGCCTTCGACACGTTGGACTGTAACCATCTTAAGCCTGTGACAACATTTTAATTTTTTTTTTTTATATAATAGCAATAAGGTCTTAATTGGAGATCCTACGTTTATCTCGGTTATCGCATATTTTTATGTTGCAATTTTATTCTCTTGTCTAGTTTGACAGTTTTTTATAAGACCATTTGCCATTTTCTAAAATTACCTTTCCGCTTGAAGTTTTTCCACGCCGAATGGAAACTTATCAATTTAAATTTTTATAACACTTGTTTTACAATTCGACAGTCGAAAAAGCGACTGATCTGGCGAAGTGGTTTTCTGCAGTTTTCCGTTCCCCTGTCCAAATATTCAAGCAAATATAAGTACTTCTAATCAATTCAGATTCAACCGGGGGTTATCACATTAATCTCA
Source organism: Druon quercuslanigerum (assembly GCA_010014905.2). NCBI lineage: Eukaryota > Metazoa > Arthropoda > Insecta > Hymenoptera > Cynipidae > Druon > Druon quercuslanigerum. Next base: position 438 of record JAAAKG020049703.1, read on the forward strand.
TTAATTCATCATTAATCATTAATCAATCATTAATCTCATACAGTGACTGTAAGTCCACCTTAGTAAAGACATTTTTTTACAGGACCAAACCTAGTGCAGTAGAGTTGTCTAGCAGTTCATGCTACAGTGTAAAAAGATGCTCAAATTAAAATTTAAAAATAAATATATATATATATATATATATATATATATATATATATATGTATGTATGTATGTATGTAGGGTCAATTTTCTTCAAAATGTGGGCATATCACGTATGAAAATATTACATACAGTCGACCTGAAAGTGTTCAAACTTGAAAATAGGCCTTCAATGGCATTTTTAAGGATTTAGAACTCAGGGAGAAACCGCATGTTGATAGATTTCATCCGCCAGAGTACTCAACACTTATTTTCATAAATAAAAAAATAATAATCCTATTTTTTCAAACATATTTTTCTAACTCGAATTAATCATCTATTCAATTATTCAACTAGTTAAAAAACACGTTAAACTCTTAATTTTTATGAACATGTTAGAAACGGAAAAATGAAATTTTATTGGTGTCTTAATAGTTTAAAATTTGTTATTGTAGATTTTTAAATACTTTGTTTTTATTATTAGATAATAAAAGCCAGAGGTGTAAATATGTGCTTTGTGTACGTGCAATTACTGATAGTAATATAATACTAACAATTTATCCAACATTATAAATATTTGAATTTAAATGGATATGCCCGCCATTCGATATCAGGTATTTCACATTATGACGACAGCTAGCAAGATGTCTGCATGCCGAGGGTACAGAAAATAATATAAACTGCATGAGGCGAAATTTTATTTCTTAATAACTTGGGAAAAAATGATTTTTCACAATAAGCATATTAAATTATATGTGTGTGTTTTTTAACCTATATATTGCATTTAATAATAAAATACTGAACAAATTATCTATTTTATTATTAATTCGAATAACCTTGAAAAAATAAAACATTAAGGATATTGGTCAATAAAATACTTCACTGGAAAATTAAAAGTTTTACAATATATTAAATTTAATTTGAAACGCTTTAAATTCCTAACATTTTTTGTAAAAATATTGCATTTCCTAAATAATAAATCAATAATTCATAAAATGTTTTAATTTTTAACCAAAAATAAAATTTTTGAACCAAAACATTGTATTTTTACTGGAAAACAAAATTTAAATTTGAATTATTTTTTATTCGTTCTAAAACTTCTGAATATCTTTTAAACTTACTCAAATTTTTTCCAAAATTATGTAGTATAGCAAAATTGCAAAATTTTACTTCAACATATTTTACACACTTTTTAAACATTTTAGGAAGTTATTAAAAATGTTTTGCGATCATTTTTCCATTTATTCTTAGAATTAATTAAAAAACGAATAATTAAAAATTTCCTATGAATCATAAGACCTCTTTGTCATTCTCTTGAGAACCTGCTTGAATCCTGAAAAATTAAAAAAATTGTCTGAAAGTTTTCCATATTCTTTTTCCACACATATTGAAATCTTTATAACTTTAAAATATTCTTTTAAAATAAAACCTAAGTCATTTTAAATATTCCCAGAAATTTTGAAAAAATAAAATTGACTTAAATTTTTCATCATTATTAAAAACCTTCTCACTTTTTTCGAATTCTTCAAAATAAGTTTTCGCCCATAATTTAATTTTTCTCGCCTCTTTAAAAATGTAAACACGTTTACAAATTATAGTGTAATAGCAAAATGTTAAGAACAGAATTATTTTCCATTATTAAACAATCACACCGGGCCACAAATCTGAACGAAATATTAAAAAAAAAAAACTACATTTTTACGTATTATTGTTAATTTTCAGCAACTTCTGCCATTTTTTCAATACAAATAATTACTAATGGACATCCTGAATTTCCCTCATGACTTCTTAAGCAATTTTTAATTGTTTAAATATTATATATTTATATTATATGTTATATTTTATATTATGAAATATTTAATTATAAAATACAATACATGAAATTATTCTTTAACTGTATAGTATGCATAGAAACAATATATTAATCTTTTTTTTATTTTTTGCACAAACTGAATTTGTTTAAACAATTTTTCTTTCCCAAAAATATTTTTAATATCGTAAAATTCCCAGTAGATAAAATTACAATTAGAAGGTCACGGAGCAATCGCAATAGTTTTTTTTTTGCAACGGTAAAAATTAAAAAATAAAATATAAGGCATATAGCGCCTGTTGACTGCTACTTATAGATGATACTGCGTTTGAAGTGTTGCAGTCAACAGGCGTTATGAGCCGTATATTTTTTTTAAATATAAAAAAAAGTATTGCGATTACTCCGTGACCTTCAAATGCGAATTTTTACGTAGAATCCGAATTTCACCAATTTAAAAGTTGATCTTGCTGTTTTTATAGTTTTTGTTGCATGATACGGAAATTATCGTTATTATTATCAATAAATATATAAATGGCATCTATTTTTATCTATCTGTTACGATTTACGAGATAATTGTTGTTAAGAATAACAATAATGGAAGGTTTTCAAAATCCCGCCGCGTAGACTTCAGGCTTGTTGGTTATGTTGCACACCGAACATGCATTTCATTAATGTACAGTCTCTTTTTTCATATCTTGCAATGATTTGTGTATTTCAATTCGGATTGTGTGCAAAAATGATTTAAAAAATGTATTTAATTACTTTTAATTAGTTATTTCTTTATATTTTGAGTTTTAACGCATTTACCAATTTATAATACATTACCGGTAAATGACGGGTAAAGGACTGGCAGATGTCAGGGCGTTGTCAGTCCCGTCACCAGTTCGTTCTCATCCCATAAATTCTCCAAGAATTTATCCGCCTGTTATATACTCAGTAATATTCTCAATGTCATATTCTCCGTTATATAATCCAAATTTAAATTATCCAAAAATTAATAACTCTAGTGAAGCCACCTTCGTGTTACCAGCGCCTCTGTTGAGTCGTGGACAAAGTTTAATCAGCTGATAGTGTTTCTCTCAGTCAAATACGTATTTATAAATAACATTTCCGGAGGCGTAGGACAGGTAGTATTTTCCGACTGTCAGTGTAAAATATAAAGCTTAAGAAATGGTGGACATGAGGACAAATGTGAGTTTTGCGTGTCAACGATGTTTACAACCTCTCAGACTCGATCCCAGTTTTAATCATCTAGGAGAACACACGCTAGCCGAGCTTTCATGTAGGTAAATTCCATTTTTGAGTAGGGTTTTGAACTTGACCAAACCACTGATTTTCAATACGCCCCTACAAAAACTGCGATTCAAAAATTTTAAGAGCGCTAGAACTGTTCCTTGGAAATTGTTGCGACAAACTAGATTGAAAAACATTGCCAAACTTAAATTAAATGTTTGTTTTCTATTCTGTCCTCGACCGTTGAAATATGTATGGGTTTTGTAAAGGAATCAATAACATTGGGCAAATTTGGGGGTTATTGTGATGTAAACAGTGGAATCCAGTGGAAGTCTTGAATATTAAGTTTTTACATTACGGTTTTCCTTCAATTTTTTCTGTTTTAGGTTAGAATATCAATCATTTTTGTTTTTATTTTTATTAATTTAAACTCTTTCAAGCCTTAATTTTTATTCTTGTATTCGTCGGATAACTCCAAGGAAGTTTAGAAATTCAATTTTTGAAGAAAATAATATTCATATTATTTCAATTAATTTCAGATACTTGTACATTATATTGTTTCAAAGAATAACTATTATCTTTTATCCATTATTATAGAGGACAATTTGTTTTTAAAGTTATTTAAGGTCGACAGGGCCGGAATGAAAAAATTCTTAAAATCCCTTGGAATATTTAAATTGATTAAACTGATTATGGGATAATTGAAATTGATTTTTATTTTCAAAAATAAATGTTAAGAGGAAATTGAAAAATATTTCGAAATATTTAAAACTATTTCCTAAAATTTCGAAAAAGAATGTACACGTTTTATATAAAAATTCGTTTAAGCTTAAGAAATATTTAGGAGTTCTTTAATAATAAAAATGATTTTGAACTTGAAAAGATTTTTAAAAAGGTAAAAAAATGTAAATTTTTGAATATTTGAAAATAAAAATGTTGAATCTTCCTTAACATTTCTAAAAGTTTTAACTTGAAACTGGTTTTATGTTTTGAAAAATAAATTTTAAGAGATAATTGACTGGTATTTCAAATCATTTGGAATTATTTCCTAAAATTTCTAAAAAGAATGTGGACGATTTCAGAGCAAAAAAGTACAAATTGGAAGATTACAAAGTTTTATAAAAAATTCGAGTAAGTTTAAGAGATATTTTGAAGTTTTAAAAAGATTCCAAATCCACTTAAAACCTAAACAATTTGCAAAAAGTTAAAACATGTACATTTTAAAAGGTTTGACGATAAAAAAATATAAATATATGTCAAAACATAATCTGCCAGATTTCGAAAAAAGTTTCAAAGCTTTTTAACAAGTTAAAAGATTTAGAAAATTTTCAAAACATAATCTGGAAGATTTCGAAAAATTTTCGAAGCTTTTTAAGAAGTAAGAAAATTTTCAAGAAATTACCAATTTTTTTTAAGATTCATGCAAAAATTTGTTGTGACTTTTTGTTTTGAAAAATTAACCTTGAAAGAAAATTTAAAAAGATTACAAAATCTTTCAACTTTTTTAATTTGGAAAGGTTTCGTTCAAAATTGCAGGAATAATTTGAGTCAGTTTAAAAGATATTAATTTTCCACCCTTGTAAAAGTTCTAAATATCATTTACACTGACTCGAATTTTTCCTAAAATTGTTGAAAAATCTTTGAAAATAAAAAAGTTGTCCTTTTTCGACATATGTGAAATGTTCAAAAATCTTTTTGAATTTTCTCAAGAATTTTAGGAAAATTATATTTCTATAACCTTTAAACAAATGAATAAATAAACATAAAAAAAACGTTTATTTTACTTTTTTTATTTTTTGTTAGAAATCTTTTATTCTTTCAAATTATAATTTCCGTGAAATTTTTTTCTTACGTGATTAAGAAATATGTTTGTGTTAAAAATCCAAGTATTTGGTTTGAACATTATATCTCTTTTGCTTAAGAATTCCACTATTTTATTTAAAACTCGCATTTTTTCTGTTTAAAATATGCAATTGGTTGAATATTGATCTTTTTTTTAATTAAAGGCTCATCATTTCAGATGAAAATTTATCTCTTCGGTTGACAATGTAACTATTTCCTTGAAATCTTGGTTGATAATTCATCTATTTCATTAAAAATCTACATTTTCGTGTTAAAAAGTTGAACTGTTACGCAGAAAACTCGTCTCTTTTGGAAAAATGCAATCCTTTTTGTTTAAAAATGCAACTGGTAAAAGTTAATCTTTGTTTTTCAAGTATAATTTTTTGTTAAGCATTTTGAAGTAAGAAAAATTAATGTTTTCCGTGCAAGAAATACAGCATATAATAAAATTATTTGAAGTGAGTTAAAATACTTTTTTTTCGAACACACTCTTAAAAACAGATAGAATATCACATTGTCTTAAAAAATATAAAAGGTAAAAACTTTGAAGATTTTGATAAATTTGTGAAATTCGCTTGGTTATGAAAAATATGTTTTTCATAAACTCAAATAAAATCTCAGCTTGCATTCATAATATTTAAATTAATCTGAAAAGAATTTCAATTTGTATAGTATAGTGGCATTTTCCTAACGATTATTTTTTTATACAGTGATTTGCGTATAAAAATGACCTCAGAAAGAATATTTTTGAAGAGTTTTGAAAAATTGAAATAATCTTGATAAATTAATTTAAAGAACTGTTATAAAATAGTGAGATTATGTTTGTGGGCATAGCTTGTATAAATTAGAATGCCAAAAAAATTCCCCTAGTATTAAAGCATTTGTATGATTTGTATGCACCGAAATGAAAAATGTCTCTGTATTCAAATAAGTAGCAAAACTAATTAGGAATGAAAAATACCTTAAATTAATTTTTTTTTAAATTGCAGTACCTATACAACAACAAGTTGTAGGAGACATAGAGCCTCAAAGTGGAAGTTTAGAGCACTTGGTACCACCTTTTAGACTGACTGACTCAGCAAACGGTACAAATGGATTTATGGTTGTTGGTGACTCGGGTGAAACAGAAAGCCTAAGTCATCATTTACGGGTAAGAATTAGACTATAATTCCAGTTAAAAAATTTTTTTAATACAGCTTGAAAATTCAATTTAATTATTTGAAAATATTTAGTGGCTAGTTTTAATCAAAGAATTTTTTCATCTCTCTTGGATAAAAATGCAACTATGTGGTTGAAATGCAACAAAATTGTTAAAAAGTCATATTTTATGGTTGAAAATTCGTCTTTTTGGGTTGAAAGTTTAAAGTATCTTCGTAGGAAATTTAGTCTGTGAATCAAATATATTTTGGTGTTGAAAATCAACTTGACATATTATTGGATAACAATTGAACTATTATTAAAAACTTGTCTTTTTATTAAAAAAAAATCTATTTTATTAGACATTGCATTTTGGATAATAGTGCAACTATTTGGTTGAAAATGCAAGGGTTTTGTAAAAAAAAAGTGGTTTAAAATTTACTTTTTGTTTAAAATTCATATTTTGGTGTTGAAAAGTTAATTGAAATCTGTTTTGTTTGATAATTCAACAATGTTTTTTTAAATTTTTTTTTCATTTAGTAATTCATCTGCTTCAGTAAAATTTTTATCTTTCTTGGATAAAAATCTAACTATTTGATTGAAAATGCCACAATATTGTTCAAAAGTCATATTTTTTTGTTGATAATTTGTGGGCTGAAAATTCAAGTATCTTCGTAAAAAATTTCCTACTTGTGTGATGCTCATATTCTAATTTTGAAAAGTCAAAATAAAATCTTTTTTGAACGCAAATCCAACCATTTTTGTTGTTGAATATTTGTCTTTTTTATTTAGAAATTCATGTTTTAGTAGAAATTTTATCTTCCATGGTTAAAAACGCAACAATAGTGTTAAAAACTAATTTTTTGTTTAAAAATTAAATTATATTTTTAAAAATTTGTCATCGATTTAAAAATTCATCTGCTTTAGTAAAAATTTTACCTTTCTTGGATAAATATGCAACAATATTGTTAAAAAGTCATATTTTTTGTTGAAGATTCATCTTTTCAATTTAAACATTCAAGTATCTGGGGAAAAAATTTACTTCTTGTTTAACACTCAAACTTTGACATTAAAAGTCAAACTGTCTTCATTGTTGTAAATTTGTCTTTTTATTTAAAAATTCATGTTTTAGTAGAAATTTAATCATTCTTGGATAAAAATGCAACTATTTGGTTGAAAATGCAACAATAAAGTTAAAAAGTTATCTTTTCTGATTAAAAATTGAACTTTTTTTTTGAAGATTCATCGTTTTTGGTTGAAAATTCAAGTATCTTTGTAGAAAATTTACTTCTTGTTTAAAACTCATATTTTGATATTGAACACTCAAACTAAAATCTTTTTCCGATGAAAATCAAACTATTTGCGTATTGTTCTCAACTTGTCTTTTTGAATAAAATATTCATGTTTTAATAAAAATTTCATCATTCTTGGGTAAAAATGCAACTGGTGGGTTAAAAATTCACCTTATTTGTTTAAGGATTTAACTATTTAGTTTAGAAAATTTTGGTTGAACCACTTTGTTCAGAAATCATTTTTTTAAAGATTTATATTTTTAGTTAAAAATTCTTCTATTTGCTTGAAAGTTTAAATATTAGGTTGAAAATTGCTCTTTTTCAACTAAAAATTCAACTGCGTTGAAAATTAATTTGTTTGACGAAAATTCATATTTTCTGGGAGAAAATTAAGTTTTTGTACAGAAAAATCGTCTTTTTGCTTGAAGTAACAAAACAATTTATATGAATTTATTTCTATTTCATGAGGGAAAAATACTTATTTGATAAAAATTTGTGGAAAATTGGTCCAGGAAAAATCAGAGAATTTTAAAAATGAAGATTCGGCCACCTAGCCTAATTCTACCAGCCATAACTAGCAAAATACAATTCATCTTTATCTCGATGTGTTTCAATGATTTCGATGCAAATAGTGCACGGCCTAATTTGAAATCAAATATAGATTTTGGAAGATTTCGAACAAAAAATTTAGAAGTTTTTTAAGACTTTTGAAAGGCTGCAGAAGAATAAAAAACATTTCCTAGAAAAATTGAAAATTATTTTTTTTTCGAAAAATTAATTTTAGGAGAATATTTATACAGATTTACAAAATTATAAAAAATGAATGTGGAAGATTTTAAGGAAGTTTGTTTAATTTGGCAGGATATAAAGGAAATTTGTAGGAAAAAATCGAATAATTTTAAAAGTTGTTCAGAAGTTCTGAGAACATTTGAAAAATAATTTAAAATGTTAAAAAGTGTAAAAAAAAATATAAATGTTTTAAGATTATAAAATAACATTTTTAAGGAATTTTAAGATTTTTTAAATAATTTAAAATAAAAATAATTTAACTTTTAGATTAAGAAGTGCTAATTTTATAACAAAAATGTCATATTTCAATTTTTAATATTTCTAGCCTAAAATTGCTTAAATGATATGCTTTAAATTTTTTTTAAATATATTGATTGATTGAACTGAATCCGAATCTTCATGAACTCTATAATTAAAAAAGTTAAACAAATTAATTTGATAGTTTAACTGCATTTAATTTAAAATTGTTCTTTTGAAAAGTGTTAGTAGCTTCCATTTTACACATGTAAAGTCACGAGCATTTGAATAAAACATTTTTGAATCAAGCAAACTCTTAAACTTCGGGTTTAAAAGTATAAAATTCAAGAGTTCCAGTTTGAGTGCTTTAATTTGCAGCTCAGTTTTTATTACTTCAAATGGAAAAATGTTTGACTTTAGAGTTTGATTTTTAAAATTTTCTTTGGCCATGAAAAATGTGTGCAAATCGGAAAAACCCGAGAATTATTTTCTTTGATAAAAACGGCCACTTTAATACCTATTACGAATATATTCTTTGATCTTTTACAGGAAACCCCCCACCAATCCGACCTCACCGATTTCAATACTCTTTTAATATTTTGCCCTTCATCAAGAATTAAGAGAAACGTGTTTTTCTTTATCGGCGAGAAAACGCTTTGAGGGGGTGAAAACCACCCTCAAAAGTCACCCCCAAAAATGGATTTTTCAATATGTCCCAAACGCTAATTGATATTTCTCAATTAAACAAATTCAATTTTTTTTTATTGAAAAGACTAAATTTTCCATGCCTTTTCAGGAAATTTTAATGCTATTTTCATTAAAAACAAATTCAAAATGAGCTTAAAAATGCTTTAAAAAATATTTTCGTCGGTAGAATATAAAAAAAAAAAGTTGGCCTGTCCGAGATAATTTTTAAAACGACCCTCAATTGATAAATCACCCCCCAAAGAAGATTTTTCAATATGCTTCAGGTTCTAATTAGTAATTTACTGCGAAACAAATTTAATTTCACTTCTCATGTAAATACCATAAAGGTTGCAACCCCTATTTGTTCAGTGAAAAATCTCACTTTCCTATGCCTATTTAGCTGAAAAAACTTCAAAATAAGCTATAAAAAATTGGTAAAAATATTTTCGTCAATAAAATAGAAACGTAAAATTTACCTGCTCAAAATTATTTACATAAGAAGTGAAATAAAAATTTGTTTCATTGAGAAATATCAATTAGCATCTGAGATATATTGAAAAATCCATTTTTGGGGGTGACTTTTAGAGGTGGGTGTCACCCCCTCAAAGTGTTTTTCCGCCGATAAAGGAAAGTGCGTTTCTCTTAGTCTTTAAAGAACTGTAACATATTAAAATATTATTGAAATCGGTGACATCGTGTTGGCGGTTATATCTAAAATATTGCGATTTCTATGCATCTCTTACAAAAACTATTTCTCTCTCGAAAATACGATTGTCTGAAGTAGTAGTGAACTTTTTGACAATCACTCGTATAATCCATTGTCTTTTAGGTAAGAGCCACATTATTCGATATACTAAGTAGTAGTAGTTCTGCCGATCATCCGCTATGCGACGAATGCACGGACACACTTCTGATGCTGATGGATCAACAGCTCAGATTAACAGAAAGCGAATGGTCCGATTACAATGAATACTTAAAAAAATTGGAAGCGGAGCAGCAGCAGCAAGGAAATGAAGATGTGGAATTGGAAATTTTGGCGAAAGAGCTGCAGGACGTGAAAGCCGAGGAGGAGAGAATGATCAGCGAATTGGAGGCTTTGAGGAAGGAGGAGGCTGCCACAAAAAGTGCAATTGAGCAACAGGAACGGGAACGAGACAGACTACAGAGTGAAGAAGAACGATATTGGAGAGAATACTCGAGGCACAGGAGGGATCTCATGTTAGGAGAGGATGAATCGCGGAGGTAAATATAAATTATACACTCAACTCCCGATTTAAGACCCCTCGGTTTACGAAGTTCCTAGAACGGATGGATTCCGCACTAGCGTTCTGAATAGAGTTCTTGAATGCTTAAGAAAATTCAAAGCATTTTTTAAAACTAATATAAATCACAATTACTACATATATTTTTACAAAAATATTCTAGTGTGAAATAGAAATATACTTTTTAAATTACAGAGTTTCTACAGATCAGGTAATTCGAGAAAGTCAGGTGTTTTCACTTTGAGTGCTGTAAATTGTAATTTATATTTTATTACTTCTAATGGGAAAAGGTTGTAGCTTTAGAGTTCGAATTTTTAAATTTTATTGGTCGCGAAAAATGTTTGCGAATCTGAAAGAAACTAGGAAATCACCGGGAATTTTTTCTGAAATCAAAACGGTTACCCTGCTTTTAAAATGGAAGTTTAAAAGTTTTTTAATTCAAAAAATTTGTATTCAAATGCTTAATAATGTACACGTATAAGATGGAAGGTATTAACATTTTATAACTAAACAATTTTCAATTTAATAAAGTAAAACTGTCTAATAAAATTTTTAAACGTTTAGTAATTGTACAGTTCAAAGATTCAGATTCTGTGCCAAAATCTATAATCCACGTTATCATTTTTAATGCTCTAGAGTCTAAATTGAAGAATCAGTCAAGGAATTAAATTTTTTTAATTATATAATTTTAAGCAATCTGGAGCTTCAAATATTAAAAATTGTACCATTACATTTTTTTTATAAACAGCAAATACTTCTTGAATTGAATGATAAATTATTTTAATTTTAAATAGTTTAAAAATCCTTAAAAATTATTTTAATTGTTCCTAAATTTCTTTAAATCCTACGAAAATACAGAAATTTTCTTAAAATCTTCCAAAATTATTTTTGATAATTTTATAAATCTTTTTAAATATTCCCTTAAAATTAATGTTTCAAAAAAAAAAATAATTTTTCTTTCTTTTTCTTAATTAAAAAATTTCTAATTGAATGGTTTTAAAATTTAGTATTTTAGAATAAAGTATTTTGAAAATTTAATAAAAGCCTTTGCTTATGAATAAATTATTTGGAAGTTCTTTTAAACTAAAAATATTTTATAAAGTTTCCATCGAGCATTTATATTTGACTAATAAGACTATCCAATTTTAACTGATTCGAATCGTCTCGTAAAATCAATTATGATTTACTTTTTAAATCTTAACAGTTCAATTTTAAAAATCATTAATTAAGATATATTCACAGATAATTAACTAAAAATATTTTATATCCAAATTCTTTGATTTCAAAGGCTTCCAAATTTTAATTGCTTAAGTTTTTAAAATTGCATTTTAAAAATCTTTAAATTCAAATGTACGCTAAAAAATTAAAATGTAAAATGTTTAAAGTGAATTATTTTCGAATTCCGCATCCTAAACTAAATGCTATCATAACTAGCAAAAATAACAATTTAACGATAAATAAATCCACTGTCATTAAATTAAATTAAATAAATTAAATGAAATAAAGAGTAGGTGCTAGAGTTAACGACACCTGTTCTGAAAATGGAGAGAAATAGTATTATAAATAATTATCACCGTAAGAAAGTTTGTGGAAATAACTGAAATTTGAATATTTTTGGTTAAAAACTAAAAAATTTATCATTTACAACTAATGTATTCTATTTAGAATTCGTAAATGCTTAAGAATTTATGTTTATCAAATTCTCTCGAGAATATTGTCAGCATTTAAGCTCGAACAGAGCTTTTATAGAACACTTAATAAAATTTAAAGCATTTATTGTTTGAACAAATATGTATCATAATTACTACATATATTTTTACAACAATATTTTAGAGTGAAATAGAAACATAATTTTTTAAATTATAAAGTTTCTACAGATCAGGTAATTCCAGAAATTCAGGGAATGTCAAGGAAAACGTGATAGAGATAGGGAATTTTCAACAGACTATAGTTGAAGTTAGTTTTATAACTATGGTTAAAAATTCATCATTTTTGGTTAAAAATTCATATACTTAGCTGGAAGTTAAACTACTTTCTTAAAAATTCATTTTTGTTTGGTTGATGATTGATCATTTTAGTAGACAAACCTTTTTTTCGTTAAAAATTTAGTTAGTTTTTTTTAATTAATTGTTTTAACTGAAAATTTAACTATATGTTTGGTTCAGAATTTATCTTTCTAAGTTAAAAATTAAAATATTTGTTTTAAAATTCCTGTATTTTCGGGAAAATTTGAATTTTTGGGAGAATATTTAAGCTTCTTTGTGACTAATTCCTCTTTTTGGTTAAAAAATTCCTTTAAAAATTTAAATATTTGGTTGAAAATTTATGTACTTTGTTAGAAGTTTGTCTATTTTGGTAGAAAATTCATCTTCTTGGTTTAAAACTGATCTTTTTGACTAAAAATTAGTATTCTCTTATTTAGAATCGATTTTTAAAAACTGAAAATGTAACTTTTCCGTTTTTTTTTTAAACTAATTTCTTTACTGAAAATTTAATGAATCTAATTTTCGTTAGAATTTTATTTGTTTTAAGTGCAAATTCATTTATTTGTTGAGAATCCGTATTTTTTGCAGAAGAGTAATCCCATTATTTTACACTTCATCTTATTATTAAAAATTGACTTCTGTAGTTGTAATTAAACTATTTCGTTGAAAATTCGTTTCTTTTTTGTTGAACAATTATTTTACTAAGTGAAAATTTAAGTATTTTATTTTTGGTAGAAAATTGATATTTTTAGTTGAAAATTCATATATTTGGTTAAAAAATAATTTTCTTTAGCTGAAGACTGATAATTTTAGTTAAAAATTTACCTTTTTGATAGAAATGTAATCTTTTTCTTTAAAAAAATGTTCTGTTATGTAGAAAATTCATCTTTTGGGTTGAAAATTCCACTATTTGATCAAAATTTCATATTTTTGGTTACAGATTCATCACTGTGATTCAAAATTACAATCTTTGGCTGAAAATTCGTTTTTTTAGTTGAATATTAATTTTTTAAACTGAAGATGTAACTATTTCATTTTTCTTGAAAATTTATCTTTTTTAGTTGAACAGTTATATATTTGATTGAAACTATATCTTTTTTGGTAGAAAAGTCATCTTTGTGGTTTAAAATTGAATTATTTTGTTGAGAATCCATTGTTGATGTTGTTGAAAAATGATTTTTCCAACTGAAAATTTTAATTACTCTATTTTTGTTTGATAAATAATTTTTTTGGATGAAAATAATACATGAAATAAATAGATTTTAATAATTTGAAGACACTTTTAAGATTTTAGGGTATTTTTAAAACGACTAAGGCATTTTCAGGAGCTTTTAATTTGAAGAATTTTAGGGAATTTGAAAAGATTCTAAAGAAATTGTTTACGAATTTCATGAATTTGAAGTGATTTTAACGCTTTTGAAATTTTTTAAGCTAAAGAATTTAGTAGAATTTCAAAAGATATAGAACGATTTTACAGGACGTATGAATTTTAAAGGATTTCAAAACTCTCAATGTATTTTAATCCATTTTCCGGATTCCGAATTCCGAATCGGATTTTATCATATTTTAATGGATTTTAAAGAAATTTTTCATGAAATGTAAGGTATTTTGTAGGGATTTAAAGATTTGAAGAGATTTGGAATTCACCCTGAATTCTGATTAATTTATATTAAATTCTTTGGAATTCTCTTCAATTTTATTAGTTCTCTTGCATTTTATGAATTCACTTGATTTTTTAATTCATTTTAATTGCACTAAATTTACTCTGTTTTAACTCTATTATACGTAATTCAATCGATTTTTTTTAATTGATTTTTTAAATTTAATTAATCCTGAGGATCAATTGATAAACTGATCAAAGGATTTGAAATATTTTTACGTATTTTTTGAACTTACTTGTCATTCTTATGAGCATTACTAAGTTTTAAAGAAGATTAAATGATTTTAAATAATTTAGATTATTTAAAAAGATTACTAAGAAATTTTTTTATTGATTTCAGTAATTTAATAGGATTTAAAAGGATTTAAAATACTTTAGGGTATTGTAAAAGATTCTCAGGCATTTTCAAGGGCTTACACAATATATCTTAGATATTATTTATTTATGTCAGTAGTTTGAAGGCTTTCCAAGACTGAAATATGTTAGGGCGTTTAAAGAGATTCCGAGACATTTTCAAGATATTTAAACAATTTCAAGTGACTTCCAAGGGTGTTAATATTTTTAAGGGATTTTAATATTTTAATGGATTTAGAAGTATTTTTCACATGCCATGAGAATTTTGTAGGGTTTAGAAGATTTGAAGAAAGTTTCACATATTTGTTGCAATTCAATTGTATTTCGCCCTGAATTCTTATGAATTTATCCTAAGTCCTTTAAAATGCTTTTTTTTTAATAAATTTCATCGCACTCTTCTCATTTCTTTTAAGTTTCTCTGAATAAACTAAAAAAAATTTGTAATCAATCAAATTTTTTCGAATCTTAAAATTGTTCCGATTCGTTTAAATTCTTTTTTAAATTTAACTTAAAATTAGTAGGGTTTTTAAGATTTGAAGAGATTTGACATTTTTTGGAATTCACCCTGAAATCTGTTGAAATCTACTTAATCCAGTTAATTTTTTTTCAATCTTTAAAAGTTTTTATTTAAATGATCCTGACCTCTATTAACCTCACCTTCAATTCGTAGGCATTTCAAATTCTTTGAATTCCCTGAAATTTGTCTAAACTTATTTCAAAGTTACTAAATTCAACGAAGTTTTTTTAAATATTTTTGGATTTTTTGAATATTTGAATTGTCATGAAATCTTCTGAATTTAATCTCTTTGATCCCTATATTTTATACCATACAGACTGAGAGAACTAACTGAATATCCCAATTACTAAATTTTTCTAATTGTAAAACCAACCATACACCTGAAAATTAGTAATATTGATGCAAAAAAAAGATGTTTCTTAATAGATTTTAAAAAATTTTTTAAATTAAAAATATATCAGTTTTGAACCTAAGAAATGAATTTTTTTAACTAAAGTGATGCATCTTCAACGAAAAATAAGAATTTTGAAACAAATATTTTGTTGAATTTTCATCACAAAAGATTAATTATCTACAAAAAAAGACTTATTTTCAACAAAATGCATGGATTTTTTAAAATCTAAAAGCGATTAATTTGCAACAAAAATTAGAATAGTTAAAATGTTATAAAAATAAATGCTCAACAAAAACAAAACGAAATTTCAACAAGATAGTTTTTTTTTCATCCCAAAAATAATTTTTTAACAAAAAATAGAAGAATTAGATTTTGACAGTTTCAATAAAATATACAAATTTTCAACTGAAAAAGATAAATTTACAAACCAAAACTAGAATAGTTTAACTTGAAGGTAAAACAGTAAATTTAAAGTAAATTTATTAATTTTTAACTCAAAGTATAGATTTTCAAGCGAAAATGGAATTGTTACAGCATTAGGTAAAAAAATTGATTTTGAACTAAAAAGAAACGAATTTTCAGCCAAAGAAATTAATTTCTAATCACAAAAATATGAATTTTTTACCAAATAGTGGAATTTTTAACACAAAAGACGTATTTTTTTAAACAAAGAAATGAATTTTTTAACAAAAAGTAGAAAAAATACATTTTCTACAAAACAGAAACTTTTTTAACGAAAAATATTACATTTATATCAAAAAAGGTCAACTTTACACCAACAATGGAATAGTTAAAGTGATTTTTCAACTAAAATAATAAATCTTCAACCAAAGATTAATAATATTAATGCAAAAAACATTGTATTCTAAATAAATTTTAAACACTTTTTAGTTGGGGTTTCAAATAAAAAAGGATAAATTTTAAACCTAAGAAAGGAATTTTCAACTAAAATAATGTATCTTCAACGACAAATATGAATTTTTATCCAAATAGTATTAATTTTCTACAAAAAAAAAACAAATTTTAAACAAAGTACATGAGTTTTATTCATCCAAAAAATTAATTTTTAAACAAAAATAGAATAATTAAATTTTCAGTTAAAACAAACATTTTTCAACAGCATCAAGAATGGGTTCTCAACAAAATAATTCAATTTTAAAACCGATAGATGAGTTTTCTACCAAAAAGATACAGTTTCAATGAAATATATAACTTTTTAACGAAGAAAGATTTTCAACTAAAAAAACGAATTTTCAGACAAAGATATTAATTTTGAATCACAGTGATGAATCTTCAACCAAAAATATGAATTTTTGATCAAATAGTGGAATGTTCAACACAAAAGACGAATTTTCTATACAAAGAAAAAGAATTTTTAAATAAACCTTTTTTTTCAACCAAAAAAATTAATTCTTATCAAAAAATAAAATAGTTAACTTTTCTATATAATAGAACATTTTTTAACGAAAAAGATTACATTTCTATCAAAAAGGTAAATTTTCAACTAAAATAAAATTAACAATCAACAAAAATTATTTGTTAACCAAATACATGAGTTCTTAAATAAAAAGATGTAGTTTCAACTAATGGGATTACTCTTCTGAAAAAAACGGATTCTCAACAAATAAATGAATTTGCACTTAAAACAAATAAAATTATAACGAAAATTAGATTAATTAAATTTTCAGTAAAGAAATTAATTTTCGAAAAAAGGGAAAAGTTACATTTTCAGTTTAAAAAATTGATTCTAAATAAGAGAATACTAATTTTTAATCAAAAAGATCAATTTTATACCAAGAAGATGAATTTTCAACAAAATATTTAAATTTTTAAAGGAATTTTTTAACGAAAAAGAGGATTTAGTCACCAAGAAGCTTAAATATTCTCCCAAAAATTCTAATTTTCCAGAAAATACAGGAGTTTTAAACCAAAGATTTTAATTTTTCAACTTAGGAAGATAAATTTTGAACCAAACATGTAGTTAAATTTTCAGTTAAAACAATTGATTTAAAAAAAAAAAACTAATTAAATTTTTAACAAAAAAAGGTTTGTGAACAAAAATGGTCAATCATCAATAAAATAAAAAATGAATTTTTAACAAAGTAGTTTCACTTCCAGCTAAGTATTTAAATTTTCATCCAAAAATGATGAATTTTTATCCGAACAGTTGCGCTTTTTAACCATAAAAATAAAAAATAACATCAACTTTAGTTTTTTGAAAATTCTCTAACTTTATCACGTTTTCCTTGACATTCCCTGACTTTCTGGAATGAACTGATCTGTAGAAACTCTATAATTTAAAAAAGTATATTTCTACTGGGAATGGTGGTCTACCACTTTGCCACCTGGTGCCGAAATCTGGAACTAGAAAGAGTAGGTACAATTTTAAAGATGTATCTTAATTTTTGCATAAAAGTGTTTACACGATTTTTTTGTGAAGTATAAAACAATGATTGAATACTAAAAACAAATATTCATTTAAATTAGTTTTAGATAGAATTTCCATCTTATACAGTGAGGAATAGTATATTATGCATCAAGAGGATGCCCTTCATATTTTTTTGACTAGAATGATGTCAGAGATCTCTGATGATGTTTTCAGCACGAGTGACAGGTGAGGGCGCCGCAGGCGGCCGAGCCGAGAACGAGTGTTGAAAACATCATTCGTGTCAAAAAAATGTGGCATCCTCATG
>JAAAKG020049714.1:0-17289 GCA_010014905.2 Druon quercuslanigerum
TTTCAAATAGTAAATCCTTCGTTTTACCATGTGACACTGTAACAACTACAACGTTCTTAAAATCCATTTTTCTCCGTATACGCATTTAATGAAATCTTCATAACTAAGTAATTTAAAGTACGAGATGTTTGAAATGGCTATATATGTACAATTATTATTGAAAAATTGAAAATAATAAAAATTTAATCACGTCCTTATTTTTGCAACCTGTGCGAATTTTATAATTATATATACAGACCCCCTGGGGAAGTGGAGGCGAGGTACGAGGCAGTAAAGGATCCGGTAGGAGGTGGCCACGACTGGGGCTACCTTCTCATTAAATCCATTATACGGAGTGAGCAGCGATGAATTCGGGATGTGGGCCCGTCATCGCTAGACAGATCGTTTAGTTGGAATCTAAATCATTTCCAGCATCCACCAAGTCCACGTTGTCTGGAATCAAGCCCTCACGACTTCATTAGCACCTTGCGATGCCCGCTGGCTTTGGAATGCGACCTCAAGATTTCAGACATCCTGCTCCCAAATATTTAATGTAGTCCACCTATTTATGTAGATTTCTACCATAATCGATCTTAATGATGAGTAATATTCAAAATATCTTTAAAAAATGTATTCGGAAAAATGACTTTCCTAAAAAAAAGTAGTATATTTTGTATTAAGGTTTTGTATTAAGGATCTAAAATTATAAATTCCTACGATTGCGTCGAATAATCCGAGTGGTAATTTTTAATTGTGCACCCACGATACACAAGATATTTTTTTTTATTGCACGGCAAGTGATACAACACTTCATGTCCGTGAAGCGGGTGTAAATTCGCATTTTCGCGCCCGGTACATCACTTGACGGAAAAAGGCGGCTTTGCACCCGCTTTACAAATCTGACGCTTATTAAGCAGGTCGAATAAAAAAACACTTTTTCACATCTAAAGATGGTTCCGTATGTTCCTTTGTTGCTAATGTTGGCTAGAAATATAATATTACAATAAGGCGAGGGATCTCATGAATTTTATCAATAACCGATCTTGGACTAAGTACATATGGCATTGCAGCAGGTTGTTGGCAAAATGATTATTTTGAGTAGCAGGTGCTTGATGGTGTTAGCTATCCGTGTTCCAATGTTTATACAAGTCAATCCCTACCAAGCCACATTGCTAGCCAAACACGGTCTCGCGACTGCTCGGTATTCTCTACCACCCGTTATAGTACATGCCAGTCATAACGTTCATGAGGCATCATAATCATGCCTTAGGGTTATAGACTTAGCTTAGACTATCGTATGATCGAAAATACTTGCTCAATAATTATACTTACTAGTCCAATATTTCACATGTCGATCAAAAATATACTTTTGTTCTTATCTATCCGAATACTTCCTCTGTCCAAGGAAAAAGTGACTACTCATTTTTCCGGTATCCATTTTCTGGAAGGTTTCAAATTCCTGCGGGTTTTCCGATTTCTCCAGATTGAATTGAATTTTTTTATTTTCAAGTCGATCAAAAATCATTTCTTTTAGGGGTTTTTATAATTCATAATTATGCTTCTAATTATGCAAATGTGATATTTAAAAAACATTTGTAATTACTTGTTTCCAATGTTTTTTTAATTGTTAATAGTTTGACCGAATTTAAAAAAAATACATTTAGAAACTCCAAGTTTTTATTAGAATTTGTACACTTTTACAACATTGTACAATTATTTAAAAAATGCGACTGTCGTTAAGGAAGGGTCGCAGTACGCGAGTACTCATTCAAGTATGATGCACATTATCATACAGTCCAATTGGAAACGGTTCAGGCGGCCCTGACTGTTTACCTTTGGATCCGCCCGAATTTAGTCCAAAGCTATTTGCATGCAACCCACGACATTCGACTGAAAACGCCAGTTTGGTGTAACACTGGTCAACAAAATTTCTCCTATGTAAGTGTGTAATAAAATAGGTACATAATTTCAGAAGTACTTTTTGTGCTGAATTCGAATCTGACCTATATATGTTTTCAGCTGCTCTTGTTTAAAAGATATATGTAGTTAAATTTTTTTTATGATAATTTTGTAATCATTTTTTAAAATGATATGTATGGATAATTTTTTTAACATGTTAAGCATGGCGTCGATGCGTTTTTTAGTAATTAATCCAACGACTACCTTAATTTTACGATAGTTCTAATGTTTTACGGGATAGGGGAGTAAATGTGAATTTCTAAGAAACATGTACAAACATCAATAACAGAAAAATGTGTTTTGGCAACAGGACAAGAGCACCAATTCTTGCCCTCCCCCCATTCTCGGCACCCTGCTCTGATTTCGTAGATAATACATTTTTTAGCATGTTTCGTCTTAAGTAATCTAATTCTATTATCATGATTACGTACAATGCATCTGATAATTATTCAATGCGATAAAGTATATATATATATACAAAATAAAAGAAATTCACTTCGGTTTTGGCATGTCAATAATAGGGCTAAGGTATCAAGAATTTGTGCTCTTACCCTAGCAAGTGAAAGAAGATTTTATTATAAGAAAATTGTCCGTCACTTCGGTTCCTCAGGGTGGCCACAGGGTTGAATTTTCCGATTTCCCTGACATTTCCTTGACTTTTTCCTGACATATAGACGCAACCGGAAAGTATTACAAAAGCGAAAAATGTTTCAATAATGTGCACAGCAAAATAGTGAAGCGAACCAGAAAAATGAGCTTTACATGGCAATATGGCTTAATTCAGTAAAGGACATGATTCCAAACTATCAATAAATAAATAAATACAAATAGATTGTCTTAAAATAGGATGTCAGTATTTGTCTGAGTAGTATAATCAATTGTAAAATAAAAAGATGATGTTCATTTACCATACTTCAGAACAAAGACACTAAATATAATTTGACATACTTCAGACATTCTTTGGTCTAAAGTATATGTCAAATGAAAATTATCTTTTTATTTTATAATTAACCACAAATAAAAAATTAATAATAGAATATTTTTTTAAAAATGTACATTGAAAAAATATTTCTATTGTTATTAGGAAGCACTTCCAAAATAACATTAAAAAATATCAATTTCTATTTTCCCTGACATCTACATCATTTTCCTGACTTCCCTGACAAACTTTTTTTTTCTAAAACTTCCTTGACTTCCCTGACATATGGCTACCCTGACTGTATAATCGTAAAGATGAGCAATGCTCATGAATACCGGGATTATTTATGAAAGTGTTGGATTAGTCAGTTCAATGTAAAAAGTTGAGTTATTCGTCAATTATATTGAGATGCTCTGAAATTAACCATAAGTTATCCACAAAAATCCTATTAATGTACTTTTAATGAAAACGCAAGAATTCAGAGGAAACAACTATTTTCGTCAGCCTAACTATCTCAGTTTAAAAAAAATCGATGAAAATTCCCACAAAAATTAGGTTTTACGGAAATCCTGATATTAAAAGAAATAATTAACTTTTTTAAGCATACAATATGTGAGTTTGTTTGGGTTTAAATTTTAAATAAAACTAAAAAAAGAAGTGTATTTCAGTATTTACAGTTTTTGAAATATAATAAAAATGAGATTCGTTCAAAATATCAACAAGAACAAGAAATGGCAGAAAGATAAGCTTGTATCCTAATTTATGAACATTACTTAGAAGATAGTAATAGGACATTACTGTACATTTTTCAAGAATTGCTTCTTTAATGCAGCAGTCCCCATTGCAAATAATTAACTAGTCCAAGCGGCACAAAATATTGTTAAAAGCATGACATTTAATGCGCAGAGTCCTTTCGGCATTAACACACATTTTAGTTGCAAAAAAAGAGACAACTGAGAATGGGAGTTTATATTTAAGTTAGTTAGTTTATTTAGTTATTTTAGTTAGTTCAGTTAGTTTATTTAGTTTATTATACAGTTTATTTAGTTTATGTTTATACAGTTTCACACTAAGTATTGTCACTTTGAGAAAAAATTATCTCATTTCGGGACCATAAAAAATGAGCTGCAACAAAAAAGAGACCACTGCTTTCCTGTGCATTTAATGTTTATATTTTTTGATCCTAATGAAAAAGTTCTCACCATTTCGAAATCCTCAGGTCAATTTTAAAAATATTTAAAATTAATTGAATTAAGATGATTTTTCTGAAAATCAAAAATTCTAATTTTCTTCCAAAAATGCAGAAAAGTTCCTCCCCTTTAACATATCTGCAAACAGTTTGGTTTTAACTTTTCGATATTTCGCAACAAAAAAAAAATTATTTGAAAGACAATAATTTTCGAAAAATTTGCAAAAATGAACTGACAAAAGATTAAACTGCCTATGCCTTGACACTTTAATGATCTTTTCACTGAAATCATGAAAAAGGATACCGCGCTCGTATTTAAATGGACAGTATGCAAGCGGTTAGTAATCATCTAACGCATATATATGTGCATATATTTCGAAAACGATGGAAAGTCTTGAAATGTAGTAAGCAAATCATGCGTACTTTTTTAAGAAAATACAAATGTTTGTTTTCCAGACAAATCGCCACCATCCCTCGCAAGAATACAAAAATAAGGGTTAAATGTCTTGATTAGTTGACAAAATTCAGCATTTAAAAAAAATCTTGCAACCATTTTTTTTAAATGTAAAATATTATGTCCTATATTATTATCTTTTATTTTCACTATATTTCGCAAGAACGGTGGATGCTAGAATGAATTTCTTTCTTTACTTGTTCTTCAGCAACGATAAACTTTACCTTTTATTTATCAAAAAAAAGTCAATTAATTATTATCGAGAATTGTTACGGCTGTAAGAGAATTAAGATGATCATTGGAAGCGTTAACAATGCATCGAAATAAAGTCTTACATATTTAAAAATATTATCTACAACATGTAAGACATTGTTAAAAAAATTACATAACAAAATTAGCCAGATTTGAATTCAATGTACAAAAGTATTTTGGAAAAGATGTGCTTCAATTCCGCAGATACATAGTTGACATTTTTTAAACAGTGTAACCATGTTAAGGTTATTATAAATTATAATTAAATTCGGAAATAATTTACACCTAATTATCCTATCTAATTTGAAGACACCAGTCAGTACTCTCTAAATCTGAATCAGTGAAAAATTTACTGATTTGCTCAGTAGAGTGAAATTTCACTGATGAGTTAGTAAAAATCAGTTCTAGTTACTACTAGAATAGTAAAATGTACTGTACTTTCAGTAAAAAATAGGAGGTCCTATTCCAGCCAGTAACTCCTACTGTGAATCAGTATAATTTTACTGGAGTTTAGTCAATTGTATTTTTTCAGCATTTTCCGTTTGGATGGATGCATTGTGGGCTTGCGCGTTTACTCAACACGTGCGCGTCACATGTTCTCCAAAGGCTGCATTTTTGTCATGCTGTTTCGGTTTCCCGAGTTTTAGTTTTCAAGAGTACAAGATTTAGCTTTTCCCTGTTGTATACGCTTCAATTACGAGTTTTTTTTTGTAAGTATAGCTGAAGCAGTTGTTTTTTAATACTAGAAGCATGAAGGCAGCAATGTCTGCATTGCTTGTTAATAATTATTGATTTTTTGTGTACTTCATACGAGTGGATGGTTCATTGACACCTGTGCACCTTTCAATGACAGTGATTTTCCCTTATCACTGACAGGTTGTTTAGTATTATGCTAGTGAATATCTAAAAGCTATAGTGTGAACTCGAAAGCAAATGATAAATGTTATGTATTGCACTTAAAGCAAAGTTTGTTAACATTTAACTAATTATGACTCGGGAAAAAACAGAGGGAGATTTAAAGAATCAGATTTTTCGGCGAGAATGGAAACCCATCTGTTCAAATTATAGCGGACGATTTGTCACCAGAACATCATTAAAAATGCCTTTTCTAACGAATTGGCGAATCCTTACCGTAGCAAATAGAGCCTGTTATTATTTGATATACGCGTATGGATATGCTCCCGGGCACCCTAACCTCAGAGCGACTCACTAACGCGCGACGCTAACAACACTTTTTTCACAGATTTTTGCGATTAGAATGGCCATAAAATTTGGAGACAAGTTGAAAAAAACATTAAAATTAAAAGCCATAACGTTTTTTTCATTCCAAATACGACTGATTCTCCTTAAAATTCATTTTCCTTAATCAGTGATTAACAGTGATGTTAATCACTGAATTGTCTTTTTACGAATTCTCTGACCGGTTTAAATTATTGCTTATCATAAATCAGTACACAAACGTTTGCACCTCCTTATTTTGTCTATGAATAAAGAAATTCATTCAGGGTGTCACTCACCGGTCGCATGCCACTGACTGATTTCTTTACCTCAGACGCAGATTTTTTAGAAATCTGGAGAAATACTGTTAAAGTAAGGTTCTACCTATAAAAAGGTAAGCCTGTCTACACGAATTTTAGTATTACAGGGTCGACTGCGCGTCGAGAAACTGCTGCGAAAACCCTATCTACCAGATAGAATTTAGATTGTCTGTGAATTAATCCCTGGTGCCAAAACGTTCTTTGCCCTGTTTCTGGCCCCATTCGGCTCAACTTTCCGAAAGAAAAAAAACCTGTCCGAAGTTTTGAATTTTCAAGGATTTTTTTTTAATTCTTTGAATGAACTTTTAATGGTTTATTAATAACATTAATATACAATGGTCAATAATAATTGAGCCTTCACTTAATCCAACACAGCATTTGCTCGCTCCAAATGTAAACATTCAGGGTAGTATAAACGATTTCTGTGCTGAGAGTACTGCCCTCATGCTATTTGACACATGGTCCCCGCATTACCAAAATGCCGAGCTGTCAAATTCTAGAAAGATTTAAATGGGTTACTTAAATGGTATTTCCAGTGTAGTGTGTTTCTTCGACCGGAAAGCGGTCTTCCTTGCTTTTTTTATCAGTTTTCTCCCTTGCTTTCTGCATGAATATCAAGCCAGCCTACAGTTTCGTTCATAAACAATTAAAATAGTTTTGTTTTTTTCACCAATTAATCAAACAGCTTTAAAGTACCTAAAATCGAAAGTTTGGTTTTAAAAAACAATTATACATTGGAAGATGCAGGTCAGTAAAAATGCAAACATAGCCTTTCTTCAGAAATAGAGCAAAATGATTTTTAAGATATGTTTTTTACCAGATTATGGTTTAAATTGAATTTAGAAATAGAATTGATGTACCCTTTTCAATTTTTTATCGATCACCTTGTTTGGATCAGAATCACTTGATGGCAGTATAATCATTCCAAATAAGAATCTTTTCAACTCTTTATTTGATCTTGAGAAAAAAGTACCTTTCTACCAATTTTCATTCAACAGCAGGTCAATCATTTTCCTTAAAATGACAATGAGCAGATACCTAGAGACTACAATCTCAAAGTACGGCAATTGGCCCAAAAAAAACCATTGTCCTCTGAGATTCTTCAACGCCATTAAACTGAATGCGGGCCAAACAAAGGAGCCTACATTGTTGAAATTTGGTAGGCTCGCCTTATTCGATGCTGGGATGAATCCAAGGTGCAAAGATCGCACGTATGGGAGTAGCTCCTTCCGTCTTTGCAGCGAAAACAAAGCGTCGAATTCCATTCGTCAAAATAGATGCTATTCTGGAAAAATGTGTCAGTGTCGAAATCCGACCCTCGGTGCGGTGGGACAAAAACCTTTAAGCATCCAAGGTGTTCTTTATAAAAGAAGCAGCTGCAATTGTGAGCCATTTGGATTTTGAGGTATCCACCGTTCGCACTTCTACAAAGTTACACCTTACGTTCGCATCGGTAAACATCGTACACCCCGATGCTTTTCATAAATGGGGGCTGCTTGGACTTGGAACGACCAACCACTGTATCTGCATTGACACCGATATTCACTTTTGTGGAAGTGCAATGAATCGTGAATGTTCCCAATCGAAGCTAACGTCCTAAATCTCATCATCTCGATTATCAGCTGTATCAGACTATTTTGGAAGGTCACCATTTTTTTCACCAGAAAGTGCTCATCCATTTGAAATCATTGCCATTCTATAATCTATTAGATAACGTATCAAAGTCTCATTAATTATCAGATTAATCCATAAACAAGGGTAATTCTTTTATGAGCTGGTACATTCATACGCTAGAAGTATTTTAAAGGTGGCACTCCATAAGGGATTAGGGTCACTTTTTCGAAATGGGTTTATTTTATGGGACATTCCAAAAAAATAATGAAATCCACATTGTGTTAAAAGAATTTGTCCGAAATCGCTTTATTATCATAAAAATTAAGGGTGTGGGAACCCATCAGGGGTAAGGAACACGCGACGTATCCCTTACCCCCGTGCGAGTGCGTGTGCTATTTCACATAGGCAACTTTTTTATTTTTCTGTATCTTCCATAACTTTTCCTATCATAATTCCTATTTTGACAGTTTCATACAGAATTAAAATAGACAAAACTTACGTACCTACATTAAAATCCAATTATCCATGTCGAGGTAGATAAACATCTTTCCTTATATTATTTGATGACGAATACATGGTCGAATCCGTTGTCTGTCACACTGCGATATCGTTACAATAAATCTTTATTTTCTCGGACAACAAACAATTTTTTCACCCATTTTGAATCGCTACTGATATCCGATTTTCAAAAGCTGTGAAATTCTTTAAAAATTTCAAATTCTTGGACGAATTATGCAGAATTGGCTAACTTTTTTTGATAAAAATTTTTTACCAACATTTTACATTTATAAACCCAATATCTCAAGAGCAGATTTTTGTTTTGTATTTAAACTCAAAACTGCATTTTTAATCGAATCCGCAGCCAAGCTAGATCTTATTTTAGGTTATATAGTGTCATTTTGAGATTGTCAACTTCGACACATACATCCTTAAATGTGGATAAATTTGTCTGAAAACACTGTTTTGGTTTCAGGAATACTTCAACTCGGAAATTAACTTTTATTTCTTCTTTATATTTCGATTTCGATTTTACCCCCTGTGATCGAAAAAGACTCTACTATTACGTGAGATTCATTAGATGCGCGCCCTAGGCGCACTCATACTTGCGATCGAAGCGAGCCGCGCGCGATTAGAAAATACCCGCGAAGCGGGCAGATTTTTTACGTAATTTTCCTGAAAAACATTTGTACATATTTTCGGTCATAACCAAGTAAATAAAAGTTTTTGTCGGATAATCAGATTTTTAACGGTAAAGCGCTATATTTATTGTTCAAACTGTAATACTCCGAATTTTGAATTGGTGTATATCAATTCATATTATTTTAACTCAATTTAATGTACTAGAATGGAATTCGAACTGTTTTAATTAAATTTGAATTGCTAGAATTTCATTCGAATTAAAATAACTTAATTTCAAGTGCTAGAATGTAAAGATAAATAGCTAGAATTTAATTTTAGTACATGCAAGTATTAGATTGTAAGTTGATCATATAAATTTCTAGAATGTAATTTAAATATAATATCAACACTAAAATTAAATGAACTACAAAAAAAGTTTGAATGTATTAGAATTGATTTGTTTTGCCTTTGATTTTATTTAACTTCAAAACATTTCTTAATAGTACACAATAATTTCGAAGCATTGTACCAATGTTCAGGTTTACGGTACCATTGGTACCCCATTTTTGAAACTTTCAATTTGACTCTTTAATTATGATTGAATGAATAAGACTTTTTAAAAAGCCTGTCGTAATGATCCTTGATATTTTATAACGATATAAAGCTAAATTTCCAGAACTAAATTGCCTAACTATTAAGTTTTATTCAAAACACTTCCAGCTCTCGAAAAATGTTGAATTTAATCATTTCTATTCTACGATTCGCTGACACTTAAGATAATTAAGCAATCAAATTTTTTCGAATCATGACTAAAAGTTCAGCAAACACTTGATTCGTTATTGTCGTTAATTTGATACGAAACGATGTCACACACCTCGTCAGACTGTGTCGGCACTTCGTAGAATTCTTTTGGAGATACTTGGAGAGGAAGGCTGAGGATGACGTTACGAAGGGTGACTTGGTAGTTTCTGCGAGGCACGAAATAAATAAGTAGGTACACTCTCGTGAACGCAAATGGATGAGAGGAAAAAAAGTCATACGCCAACACCTAACGATAATAAAGCCACCGCTTAAGGATGGTGATTATATAATTACCAACTTACGTACGTCTTTCAACTCGACAAACACAATTTTCACCGTCATTATCCTCTTTAGTGTGTCGCTTTTGTTTCTCAGCTTTGTCAAATCGTTAATCGTCCCCTTGGCTTTCATCAGGTCCGAATTTAAAGACCTCGTTTGCGTTTTATTCTTTTGATGGTTTTGCAATAAGTGGTACACACAGGAGAAAAAAATAACGATTACGTATTCAACATTTCATCTTGTTATTCCTTTTCAAATTTTATAAGAAATGTTTTCATAAGTAAGTTAGGATAACCAGACGTCCTGGTTTTCCGGGACATGACCTGGTTTTGCCCCACCTGTCCTGGTGTCCTGTTTTTTTCTTGATAACTGTGAAAATGTCCTGTTTTTTACAGAGCCAGATTTTTTTAGACAAACTTTAAGATTTTGAATTCCAATAGCGAATTGAATGCCAATGGCTGGATCTTTTTTTTTTCTTTGATAAAATTTCGACGCGAACCATCTGGTAACCCTGAGAAAGTAGATTTAAATATCAAATCGACGTGTACAAATGACAAGGTGCCATCTCGGAGACACTAAATTAAAAAGTGCTACCGAAAAATTGAGAAGACGACTGAGGTAAAAGTTAGGTGAGCAAAGCTCGACATCCATTGGGAACAATGCAATGCAAAGTAAAAGTATAAAATGCCTTCATAAGTCGCACACATTCCGAACAATTCCTTTACCATACATAAATTTGTTCTAATTCGCATACAATGTTTTCAAAGCGCGTATGACTTATGACAGCATTTATCATCTTAATTTATTTTGTATTCGTTCCCATGGATTTCGAGCTTTGCTCACCTTACTTTTAACAGGGTCGCCGCAATTTTCCGTAGGTCACTATAACATGTATGGGATTTTGAAGTTTCGAAGATTTTAGAACAATTTTGATCATTGAAAAATAGTTTAAATGCAGGCTCCGATAAGAGTTAAACATATGACTATTACCAACACAACTCTTCACTCGATTTCTCCTTAGCGTTATACAAATAGCCTCAGAACCAAAAAAAATCATTTTAAAAATCGCTTTAAAGCGACTCGGAACGATCCAATTCTCGGAAAATGACTGGTGTAAAGTTACGGCAGAATATTAATTTTTAATTTACATTTAGTGAGCCTAAAATGAAAAATAAATTATTTATTTATATATGCTTAGATAAATTTCTAATCATTTTTACGAAAAAAAAAAATTTTTTTAATCAAAATAAAGGATTTCTTATTGATGGGTTTTGGGGGTTAAAATTAAATTGTCAGTGCGTTGAGTGTCTCAAAACGCTACAGTTGTCGATATCGGGACAATTACAACAAATAAAAACATAAATTCTAAAAGTTGAGACAATTTTCGAATATTGAACTTTGACCACTGACAATAAAATTGAGTGTTGTTTGATAGTTGTGCTTGGACTTTTATGAATGACCAAAACAATTTGCCCGCTGCCTGGAAACATTCACGTCGTGCGCGACTATCACGCTTTGCGTACGATTATGTATTTATCTTTTTCGCGTTTTTATATTTTTCCCATATTTGTGGGAAGACCTTTTAAAATTAAAGGTCAAAGCTTCAACAACTGTAATTTGGTTATTGTAAATTCTCTTTTGCTAAAGATCCTTCGGCCTAAACGAACACATTCTCATTAAATATATCTCATGCTTCACACTCGATTTTGTCCAAATTGTGAACTTTTCTACATTAACTTCAAAAGTGTTTGGTAAATGTATATTATATTTATTTTTGTACCTCGGCCTGGTACTGCTTGTTCAGATAATTCAAAATAATGTGTCTTCAAACTTTATTTTTCATGACAACTTTAATATTGGCTCCTTATTTTGCACAAATTTTTAATTAAAATATGTAGTTTTCTTTAACCTAATTTTATCGTGAAAAACATTTTACAGTTTTATTTGGTAAAATTCTATACGAAGAAGTATTTTCTTAGAACTTCTTGGTATTGTTCTTTAAACCACTAAAAACATGTACGAAAGTTTACAAAAAATATAAATATTTACACAAATTATAAATTCTATCTTAATCGTTATTAGTAATAAGAAAAGGTAATAAGAAAAACATTCTCAGCCACAGAAAGTATTAGATTTGTGTAAAATTTGAGCCCCCGGTTTTTGTTAAATGTCCCCCTGAATTCGAAAAACAGGTTTTTAGTTTGTTAGCACGATAACTTTCGAAAGAATATACACAGATTGGATTGGCATTTGGCATACTCTTTAAGTGTCCTACAATAAACGTCAAGTTCGTTAGCTAGCCATTTTGGATAAAAATTCATAAAGTGTGCACATTTTGAAAAATGTTGAGACCACTTTTTTACAAAATTCAAAAATTCTCTGTACAATTATTTATAGTACTCAAAAATACAAATATTTTCTGCTCATGACTTTTTTTGATAAAAGGACAATATTCAAAGATATAGCATTTTCAAAATACAAAAAACAAACGAAAATTAAAATTTTCAGGCGAACAACGCACTATACGAAAAAAGTCAATGCAAGAAAAATGTTTCTTTTGACATACCTTACAAGATTTTCATAACGACTTTTTGATTTTTTGTAGAAAATCGATAATTCAAATTTTTATTGCACAAAAACACTAAAAAATCAAAAATTCCATTTTACGGTCAAATTATGCAAAATAAGAAAAATTAAGATTAGAGCAAAATTGTGCTCTCAAAAAAGATCTACAAATTTTGTTATTGGTAACATTTTGATAGGATGTCTAGTTTATACTTTATTCTTAAAAAATAACAGTGAAAAAATCTACCCGGTGAATGGGCACATTCACATCAAAACTTTGCTTATTTAATTTCTTTTTCATCTTGTGCGTGGGGTTTCAAAAAATTTGCTTTTAAGAAAATTATATTTTCTCTTGAACTATATCGCAGTATGACTCGGTTTAAACTAATCCCCCCCCCCCCCATCGGCTCATCAATCGGATTTTCGTGGGTGACTGAGGCTAAGGATATGATTTAGAAGTTAGAAGAAGGTAATGCTGATGTGTAGACTGTATGTGTAACGTTTAAATCGTAAAAAAAATAAAATTGTAAATGAGCAAATTCAGTTTTTTTCAACCGGCAGAAGTTGCAAAAAAACTTTTTAGCGCTACACTTTTTTTTAAGAATGTGCATTTTTTAAACGAATCAATAACACTACGTCTGTTTTAATAAGAAAGCACGTTATTAATTGTAATAATATACAATAATAGAAATCATATACAATTTGAGAGACAAATACGTGTGCGAAGCACGAGATACGTGATGAGAATGTGTTCGTTAAAGCCAAAGAAGCTTTAACAAAAGAGAATTCACTATCACTAAATAACTGTCGCCGATGGTTTGACCTTTAGTTTTAAAAAATTTGTGGGAATATACAAAGACCGAGCGCGGAGCGCAAGAGAAATGCCCGCGAAGCGAGCGTATTTTTTCTAGTTGTTTTCTATTAAAATTCCCTGATGAGCTCTAAAAAAACCTTGTTCACCGTACTATAAAAAAGACGGAAAAAATAAGTAAAAGAGAATGAGATCTATTCCTTATTACTCCATATTTTGTTAGGTGTTAACTGTCTAATGAGCGCATTACATTATTTTTTGGGATCCTACTTCACCAAGATGTCTTTTCGCTCGATTTCATTACATAAATTAACTTTTTTGAGTTGCTTTTTTTTTAATTCAATTTTTTAACATACTACACCTTAAAGACTTCAGCAATTCTTTTGCGTAATTTGAATTTCTTTGACTTTATATTTTTGAATATTCTTGTGTAACTTTTTGAAAATTGAAGTATGCTACTACGTTTTCAAAATTCCTTGACTTTTTTTTCATTTTCTCTTTCCATTAATATTTAAACATCTAATTTCTAAACTGGTAACATTTTAAATATATGTATAATCTTTTATAAATTAAATAAAACAACCTAATATTTTCATTTTTTATTTTCTATGCTGCCATACCAAACTTTACTTGAAAGAAGTGACTAAGAGTGACTAATGTCTAATAATTAATGTTTAGTTGATTAAAGAATTCCACAAAATATATGAAAAAATAACTTGAATATTGGAAAATATTTCAAATCCTTCGAAATTTTTGGAATGTCTTTATAATTTGTAGAGCTTTTGAAAATTCTTTGGATTTCTTTAAAAATACCCTCAAATATTTTAAACAAATTTCAATACTGTCAAAATAGAAGGTTCTCCGCTTTCAAAGTGATTGAAAAGCGATTGAAAAACCCTTATTATTGGTGACAGTGCTTTCTACAGAAATTTCCTGACTCTTCCAGGTTGTCCCTTATCTACGAGCACCCTGCATTACCAGAACTATTTCAAGTTTTATAAATTTCTAATTAACCAGTAATTATAACAATCGGGATAAGAAATAAAGTCAACGTTTCGAAGGATAATTCTTATTCTTTATTATGTTATCTCCACGAACAGTACAATATTTATAGATTATTCTGTTTTGCTCGGAATATGATACTCGAATAACCGGTGGTTATAATATTTATCATAACAATAGAAATACAAAGATTACATGACGCATGGGATGTGGGCGAGGCCCAAGATCCTTACGTAGGAAACTAGGACCTTTTTTGTCGACCTCTAGTAAAATCTGAGAAGAATCGATAAAATTCTTAGTAACAAAAAACCGAAGTCGAATCACGACTCTCGTGAAGTAAAAAATTGAGATCTTTCAAATAAAACATTATAAAGGGGGAAAAACTAAAGAATTAAAAGCAACTGATTGTCGAAGAACACAAAATTAAAAATAAATGAAAAACGAAAAATTAAAATAAATACATTTATCGTAATTTCTTCCCACTAAGACTTGCCTCTAAATCGACAAAGTGCGGTACATTGGGAGTCCACCGCAGAAGTTGTACAATACGCTGACAAACACTACAATCCATGTACCCTTATTTCCTCAATCAGAAAAAAACATTTGTTTCATGCAACCAAACTTTGTTTTTCTTCGATATTTAAAAATATTTGTTTCATTCAGTAAAAGTTTAGTTTGTCCAACCAAATCTTTTGATTAAATGTTCCAAGTTATTCAATATCCCAAAAAGTTGGTTTGATTAAACAAGAGTTTTCTGACTGTTTTCAACGGGAACGTAAACTATTGCACTCTTTGGCGTGGCACAACTACGAGCCGCGATGAGAAGATGAAAAAGCGCCAGGCCGAGCACGAAATCTTCGTCCTCTCCACGAAAGGACATAACAAAGAAACTAGGATAATTATTATGATCTATTTACAACGACGCCACAACGCGAACCACGGAAAAGGATTCCTTTCACCATTCGTTGCAATAAATAAAAGAAAAACTTTGTTCTGCTCTGATAATACTTTTTATCACTTGTAATGCTTATAACAACTTCCCAGTTTCAATACCTTGTAACTCATCCCTCGCATAAAATTTTCAAACAACAAGAGAACAATAGAAAAAGTCAGCCTTTGATTGACTTCAATCAGGAAATAATATCATATTATATTTTAAAATGAGAATCTTTCTCTGTGGTCTTCGTAGCAGAAACTCGTGTCTTTAGCGGGTCCACATTTTTGCAGATCCTAGTAAGGAACGCGAGAACTACGACTACATTATTTACATAAGGACTATGTACACTTTTTTTATAATACTTCAACAAAGATCACGGACTTATATAAATGAAACGACCAAGTTATTTACGTCGAAGCTAGAAGCAACTCTGTTTTTCTTTAAACAAATTTAAAGGATTTTTTTAATTTCCTTAGGATACAAGAGTCGCTGTGGTCCAGAAAGCAAACGATGACTGTACAAGTGAAAATGCCAATATCTTTCAGGACAAATTACTGTGGAGTAGTCGTATTAGTCTCATGGAGTTGACAACATTTTCATCGCCAATGTAGGTTCGCAATTAAGATTATGCGCTCTTCAAATTGTTTACTCATACACTAATTAAAGCACTTATATTACAACCTTGTGGTGGGACTCTTCAACCAAAGGTTCTACAACAATTCGCAAACTCTTGCCTAATTTTGCATAAAATTCAAAAGACTATCTTAAACAGATTTAGTTAAGGATTTACTACAATAGATTATAATTTTAGTCCAAAAAATAAAACTCATTTCCAGCTTCAATCTATATAATGCGTACAATCTATCTATATAGTCCAACCAAGTTTATAATCATAATCAGTAAGACAATTTAAAGCGCTATTACCTTTTGGCTTAACTTACATCAGCTTGAAAGAATGTTGTTCTTTCAAGAGCAACTAACAAATTCAAGACCACAACAGCGGAAGCCCGACATTGGCTAGATGCAATATGCTAGATGTATTCAGAATCGGTACATCTGATGTTCCACAAAAAGAGATCAGAGCTACGCTCTGTCGGGTCAGAAGATTACCGTGAGAGGTCGACGGAATTCGCTTCCTGGAGTTGGTGAAGTTTGGTATCCAGTGTACTGGCCCATTTGAGGCGCCAGTAATCCCCCAGTTTGAACCGGTCCAGGGTAGTAGGTTGGCAAACTGTTGGCTCCTGGACTGGCAGCTGAAGAATTCGACGTGGTGCTGGCACTGGAGGATCCTTGATCTGTCCTACCATCATTTTGTTGTTTGTTAATGTCGGGCGAGTCAGCTGCTGGGGATCTGCTCATCGATCCACCACCTCCTGGACTCGATTCTTCGTAAAGCTTGTTCGGTTCGTAACTAGATCGATTGTAGTCTGATATGTTTGGTTTTTGATCCATGTAAAGTTTAGACTGTTCGAAATAGGCCTTAGCAGAATCAAGGTAGCTTCGATCCAGATAAGACTTGGGGCTTGAGTCTAAGTATTTTGGGTCCGAGTACATGCTCATCGCAAGTGTACTGGGTGGCATGTAGGCTGCTCGGTACTTGTCCGCCTCCATTGAGTACTTCATTGCGTCCATGGAGCTCACGACCTGAAACAACAATAGAGAGATCGTTCGAAGTGGCACGCTGATGGAATTGTTCAGTGATAGATCATTCAATAGGCTAGATGGTATCTGCTATGGTTCTATATAGTATGGTGTGGTGTCAGAAAATAAAAGCGATACCTCTGTAGAGAGTATGGGTCTCCCGCCCCCCCCCCCCCCCCCCCCCCCGTCCCACCCCCCCCGCCCCTTCCCCGGGGGGGGGTTTTCCACCC
>JAAAKG020049725.1:0-18448 GCA_010014905.2 Druon quercuslanigerum
AATTGATCTAGTATATTTTCTTTCGATAATATCAAATTTTCAGAACTGCCTGTGATTTTATTAAAAACCGCCCAAGCTACCTTAAGGTTGCTCTAACATATTTTCAGAGGAAATGGATCATTTAAAAAAACGCAATTAGACTTTGAAGACGCTTTAAACTTCTAAACAATTTTCTGCTATGTTCGTATTTTTCGCCAGAAAGTATTAGTATTTTTGATAAAAAATTATTAGATCCTCAAGAATATTTAGACCGCAATGAAAAGATAGCTGACATCATCGGAGCACTATGAAAAAAAATTAAAATGCTGCTTCTGGAAAGTTTTTTAAGATTAAAAAGAGGGAAGATACAAAGTATAAAGTTCAGAGATTATCTTTGCAAAATTTAAAGTAGAATCTTTAAGAATATTTTAAACATCATTGGTCAAGGTGTAAGTTTGTAATTTCGTAATGCATTTATCTGTAACGCCCTAATTTTAATTTTATATTTTAATTTTGATACTAAGTAAGACAAAGGAAAGAACAAACGTACGCGTCTTTTTTTATTTCGTTTTTCATATCTTAATTATTCGGCAGGACCTAATTATGTATTTTTTCACTTTCTATTACGTTTCGGAAACATATTACGCCTAATTTATATGTAAAAATAAACAATTTTTTATTTTAAATAAATTTCTTATTAAGATAAAATTAATTTTTATAATAAAATTTTTAGATTTTTTAATAATTGCAACCAATTGTAAGTCAAAAGTTTTATATTTTTATAGGTAACAGTTAAAGGATGTGCAAAGCATTTATCACCAATTAATATGAAAAGAAATAAAAAGTAAAGTAAAGGTAAAAATTAATTCATGAATTATCATTCGAAACTACTGTTATAATCATTTTTAAGAATGATAATGACTATCCCAATTTCATATCTTTCTTAAATATTTACTCATTAGTACGTCTGCACCAATTTCTACAAAGAGATGGCGTAGTATATATGAGATTAAACAAACCATGTCATATAAGAAAATATGGCAAAATCTCTGACGAGGACTTAATTCCTTATTTCTAAATGTTAATTTTTAAAATTGGATCAAAATCTTGCCATCTAAAAACATAATGCAAAAGGCTTCTATGTCACAATCTTATTCTATAATATGAAGATAAAATTCTCTTAATTATCGCTTGTTATTATAAAATTTGAACGGAGTATTTCTTGTCAAATGAATTTGTGTTTTTAAATAAAAAGTCATAATTTAGTTTTAGAAATTAATTTTAGTGAACCAAATTATCCCTGCTGTTTGGATTCTCGGATTTTGTTACTATTAGAGCATACGTAGCATTTAATGTTTAATATTTCACGCAAAACACCTGAGCAGTAAGTAACATGGATCTGAACTTGTCTCCAGTCAGGCCAATATTTGAGCGCACCTTATATGAGCGTCTACAAAATGATTTTGAAAAATCTTTCGTGTTCTTTTCTAGCACACAAACTGTTTATTTATGATTCCAATAATTATTTGAAACATGCATTTTTAGAGAAAGAGCCAAATTCAGCAGCGAACAGCCTGATAGATTTCTGTAACCTTGGCCGTGTCACAGAGGAGTAAAAACAGTTTGTGTGGACAAATCAGTTTTCCGTCGATTCTATTTATTTGATTTAAAAAAAATATTTTATTCGTTTTTTTATTGTATTTGATAAAAAAGTTATTAATTTTAAAAGATAAATGTGATGGAATTTTGGGTAAAAAAGTGTGTCCTAAAAATATATAGAAATAATTTTCATTCATTTATTGATGTTCTTGAAAAATCTTTACACATTATAAACTAATTTTTGATCCACGCTTGAGCAAGGTAACTTTTTTGAGGTAGGATACTTCTTAATTTTATATTCTAAAAACAAACTGTGTTTATTTTGCGGATATATTTAGTTCATGTATAAATGTTTTGGTGAAAAAAGTATATTGTTCAGCAAAATTTGCATTTAAAATAATAATTTATTGCGTAAATGCTTTGTCAAAACTATAAATATACATTGTACAATGTAAAATATCCAGCTTAGAAATCCAGAGAGAAAAATTATATTTTCTTCATACAAATTAAAAAAATATAAGTGTTTTTTTCATTTGTTTGATACAAAATGTGTAAAATAGAAACCAAAACTGTATTTATAATATTTTTCAGTATGCATAATTTTTAGGTCCGGGACAAAAATAAAATAATCCTTCAAAATGAAAATATTTTGTCACTTTGCTCAAAAAAATATCTGGCTGTCTGATTTTAGATCTGCCTCAGATCTGGCGATGTCTAGACCGTGGCGTCATGACCGTCTAGTCTGGCTTAGATCTGATACTGGTCAGCAATCAATAACATACAAATGTCTAAGTTTTTATCCGTCAAGTGTTTTTAAAACTTTAAAAAAAGCTGTAAGGGTGTCCTAAATTATACAATACAAGAAATTAAAACTCTGAAAAGTCAATTTTTCCCTTATTTGCTTAACAATCCAGTCTGCCCCATGTCTGAAACTGGTCAACAATCCATTAGATAACAATTTCTAAGTGTCAGTGAGAAAGAGTTTTCTAAAACATTTTTCAAAAACTGTCAGGGTGTCTAAAATCATACAAAATAAGAAATTAACACTATTAAAAATCTTTTTTTTTTATCTTCTTGACAGTGTAGTCTGACCCAGATCTGTGACTGGTGAACAATCAATACCATAACATTTTCTAAGTTTCAATTCGTCAAATTCTTTTAATCCTTTGCGAAAAACTATCAGCGTGTCCATAATTATACAAAACAAGAAATTAAAACTATAAAAAGTCAATTCTTATTCTTATTTTCTTGACTCTAGGGATTTTCGAACGGTGCACTATGAAAATAGGAATGGAATTTGGTTTAGAAAAATGCGTTAACAAATACAATTTCAGCGACGAAAACCTAATGGCATCTCTGAAGACCCTGAGCTCGCTGATAGAAGCGCTATACGTACCTGTGCGTGCCGCAGAGCCGCATTCGGAACGTGACATCTATAAAGGATACCCTCCAAAGCAGATCTAAGCAGCTTATCTGGCAGATGTGGTCTTTCGAACTGTCGGCGAGGAACAAAGTATCTGCAACGAACATGCTTGCCGTTCCGGTAGTACTCTATTCATTTGGAGTGGTTCCATGGGTGTAAAACAAGCTTAGATCCCTTAATATCGGGACAAGAAAGGTTATCTTACGCCGTTAAGGTAGTCACGGAATATTAAATTTTGCATGTCTTCACAACAGGATTATTTTGGGCATAGCTGAAACACGCAGACTTGACTTCAGTATCACGGGTGAGCAGAATGCATCAAATCTTATCTATCTCGACAACTCACTCCTAAAAGCCCGGATTCAGAATGAACAAGAAAAAGACTTCCGGGGACAGATCCTCGATAAGAGCATGCACAGCATCTTCCACAGAAATGTGGAGGATCAGTCAATGTCGTCGGAGCTAACTTTTGCTTTCCTTAAATCACCCGGATTGAAGTCAGGCACGGAGGGTTTTATTTTGCTATGTCAAAATTATATCATTTTCTCATTAACATACCGTAGCGACATTTTTATCCAAGACATTTCCGATAATAAGTGCAGGGCGTGCCATGCACACCCCGAGACTCTGGGACACATACTATCTAGTTGTCCAACTCATGCGGGAGCGACCTACACCCAAAGGCACAATGCAACACTAGGAGTGCTCTATTACCATCTCTGTCACTCTTACGGCATTAAGCTCAAAATCGCTCCGCTAAACGCTACTACAGAAATAGAGTCAATTGTCGAAAATGAGAAGTGCCGCATATACTCGAACTCTATATTCTCCACAATTGTTTCTGTTGCGAACTCGAGGCCTGACATCGAGTCATCATCATTGACATCAAACGCGAATCATGTTCGGTTCTGAATTTTTGGCGCTAGCTGACAAAACATCATATACAAGGAGAACAAAAAGAAAGAGAGGTATAGAGACCTTGTAAAAGAGGTGGTACGATTGTACCCTGAATATTCTATTAAACGAATCGTTCTTATCATCGGCACTCTTAGAGGTGCCAAGCTTTCACTGGTTAATAGCCTGAAAAGCATCCCTGCGTATGAACAATATGCAAAAAACCCTTGCGGGAACAATGCAGAAGGCGGTCGTTCTTCGGTCGCTACGTGTCCTTAGGTGGCACGAGAGGTTTTCCGGATTGTGATCGGGTACAATTTTTCAGATTAGCATCCGATCCCAGCAAAATACGGCGGTTGCCTTAATGGCAAAATTTGAATTATATATATATATATAGCCCTCGAATTACAAGGGCTAGCCAAAAATAGGAAAAATTACTATCTCTTGTGCAAGTCCTCTGAAAACATGCATCTGGCAGCTGAAAAGCTTAGGTCGAGCGGCGAAAATTAAAGGAAGAGCTCGAGGATTCATCTATTTCTTTTTCTTTCAAATAAACCCAAGTTGAATTCAGTTAAAAACATCTAGTTTGCCTGAAAAAATAGCTATTTTTAAATTTTTTTTAGAGTCTTATAAAAGTCTATAACTGAGGACTCATCTTCCGAATTATTCAAAAATAAAGAGACTCTTTTTGTTTACTCGATTCAAGAGATTTCCGCTCGCGCTTTATTCTTTTACCTTGCGATTCTGAGCCTTCTACAAATTGGAAAAATTTGAAATTTTTGAAGTGCATTTGATTTGAATTCTCCATGAGAATATTTGAATTTGTTTCTGTATCAAGCTACTTGTGTTCACCGTGACACTTGCCCACCCCAATAAAACAGAAAAATTAAAGATAGTTCACTGCTCAACCTATTTCGGAAGTAAGGAGAATTAAATGAGAGTGACGAAGAGCCAGATGCTTTTAGAGAGAGAAAATATTTTCGTAAGAATTTAAAAGGACTCCAGGTCCATACTTTGACTTAGTTCCAAAATAACGGAAATTGTGAATCCTTTTAAGGTCGACTCTGGAACTCTCTCCCTAGGGTCAGCATTTTCGTAAATTTTTAGCATTGTCGAGCGACTACCTACAGTCTGAGTGACTCTCAATCCAAGTCTCAAATCATTGAGTGTCCGCGCGTGTCTTATCCCTCATTGAGGAGGATAATTCAGCCTACAGGCTCTTGTTGTAATATTAAACTTATAAAGAGGCATCATTGGACCCTAATTAGCTCTTTTGTACCTTTAGGTCAAATTAAATAATTCATAACCCTGGACTTGTTCCTTAAAGTGCAAGTAAGAGGTCATTGAACCATCTGAGGTTGCAATATGCAATGGACTCAATACAATGATCCGGGAAAAGTGTTATGCACCCTTAGGACACGGAGACTCCTAAGGACAACCACCTTCTGCATTTTTCCCGCATTTTGTTCGCAAGCACGGATGCTTTTCCGGCTGTTAAAAAGCGAAAGCTTGGCACATCGAAGAGCACCGATGTTTAGGATGAGTAGCTTAACAGAATATTTAAGGAGAACTATATCAGTCCTCAAGTGCACATGGTCCAATTGAAAGAAAATGTCATCTAAAAATAACACTGGCTCACAAAAGAATTGCCGTAAATCACACTTATAACCACGTCTCACGACCGAGAGATGGGTAAAAACATGAGGCGATCCAAGGATCACAACTTTCTGCATCCTTCTCGCAAGTGCCTTGGCATATTTTTGCATGCTCATATGGCCTTAAGGTTGCGAACGAGTGATAGCTTCGCACTATTGAGTACTTTTAGTCGGCCGAGCCGAGAATTCGATCATGAATATGTTTCGTTTATCGAAGTCTTGGAGAACGATGTCAGGCCTCGAGTGTGCAACAGAGATGTTTATCCGAAAATTGTAGTTCAAGAAAATCTGGCCTCTGCTTTCTTCACTTCGGCTTTTAGAAAATAAGCATCTAGATGGAGTAATGCACTTTCCTCAATTCTGATGTTAAAATTCAAAAAGTCAGTGTCCGCCTTGACGGCGTGAAATATATAGTCGCAAAACAAACGAATTAATATGCAAGCTTTTATGCATATGAATGATATTACATGTAGGAATGCCAAGGGCCTTAATGCGTTCTTAGTAAATCGAACTAGAAAAATTAGTACATTAAAACTCGGATGACAGCGGCTTTATAGCACGCCCAGGTACGTGTAGGTCTCTCCAGTGATAATATGTCTAATCCTCGAGAACGCCAAGAAATTTTCGTTTCTTTAGATGATTTTTTAAATTTTTCCAATCCAAAGTCCATACCAATCTCTCCTGTATACTGCTTGACGATATTTGAAGCATACTAAAGTTAGCTCTTATCTGAAGCATAGATCCTAAGGTTATCCATATAAAATACATGAGTAACCTTATGCCCGCGATAGTTAGCGTCGCCACAGAAGTTATCCAGAAGAATTTCGTAGTGCGAGAGCTAGTGGCATAAGTAGGATACAAAAAATCAGAGGCCTCTTGGTGTCATCCGAAAGGCGCATTTATGGAAGCTGACGTTGTTCGTTGTCACTTAATATTTTTTAGATAAGATCGCAAATATAGTTTACCAAAAGGGCATCAATCTTTCTATGCATCTCACCATATGTGGATGACCCTTCAAAAACTCCAACAGACAGATAATTATTCTATGAGAGGTCAAATCGAAAGCTTTCTGTTAGTCAATCCAGCCAATTTACTGGACGCGCTGATGGGCTGCTGCTTTCTTGCAGATGCACCTGCCAATTAGCAGGTTGTCTTGGCATCCTGCTATACCTTTTTTTAAGTAAAGTTCGTACATCTCTCTCCACACAGGCTCAATTCTTCGAACATTCCTATTGCTAACGACTTCTGTAAAAATCTTATACTGTGTGTTCAAACAAGTTATTTGCCTGTGATACTCTGGCTTAAGGAAGTTGCCTTTCTTCAGTAGTATTATAGTGCTTTCTAACACCAGCCACTTTGGAATGAGCGTTTCCGACCTTAAATATGAGGTAAATATGTGGGCCAGAAATTTGGTGTGTAGAAGTAAACTTTTTCCACCAGAAGCGGATCTTGTATTATTATTATTTATTACCTTATCAGTATCTTGTTTAAGCTTTAGTGTTTTCGGGATCTTCTTCAATTTTCTCCAAAAAGTCTCTAACTCGTTAGGTTTAGGTGAATTTTTTACAGAAACAAGAGAAACGCTGAAGAGGCGTAATGGGTCAGCAAGAAACTCTTGATTCTCCATGAGCCATCTCTCCCTCTCTGTATTCTTCTCCTCAGCAGCTATGGCTTGTTAAGTGTGTGATTAGAGATCTTCAGTTCTTATGGGAACTTTCAGACCTTTTCCGTCAACGGTCAACCAGATGTTATGTAGTCAATCACACATTGAAAACGAGGCTCATCATGTCTTGCACATCCAGTCTTCTTGTTAAGTTGCTGCATGCGTTTTTTGATCGTTTGATCCGCCGTCAGTGTTAGCTTTTGACTTGAGTCAGCGAAAGCTCTCGCAGCACAATTAACTAAACAATTGGTGGTCCAGAAGTCGGACTCGTTCGAGATATCCTCACGAAGGGATGCATCCATTTGAGCCAGATTTCGGGGCTTAGGTGGATCATGTTCCTTCTTGCGCTAAAATCATCATCCTGTCTCAGTAGGTGCCTGCTTTCCGCGATTGCTATCAATGTCGCTTCCTTCTCTTTATCATAAGCTTGTCCATGTAGTGGCTGAGAAAGCGCTCCGCGCGTATATCCAGTTTGCCAGAGCTAGGCACCTTGATTTCGTAATGACTGATGCGAAACTTGCTGAAGCTCTGGGCGTTTCTGGCAACACAGAGTATGCATACGCGCCATAAAGCCTTTTTAATGGGGATGATATTCGCATCGTAGTAGTCTAGCGAAACATCCTTGAGTTGACTCGTTTACTCAATGTGAAGCCAATGTTTATTATATTTAAATATTACATAAATATAATGTATCTATATTATCATTCATGACAACGCATTTTTTCCAGGATAAGAGAACGGATGACTGACAGTACTATATATGCTATTCCAATATTCCTTCTATGCTTTGAAATAAATTACGTTCATACATAATTGATATAAGAGAAGATTTTTATGCACAATAATAACATAGCCCCACAAAGAAAATTACTGTAACCTTAGCTGAAACATTATACCTATACGCGCATGAGGTCGCTAAACCCGAATGTGGGGCCTATGACTATCTTAAGACGCTTTTGGAACCACGAAATCCGAATCCAAGGGCATTTTTACCCAATCAGGTTAGGATGAAGGTCATCTCAAGTATAAAATTGAGAAAACCACGGGATTAAACTTTCTCATTTGGACCTTCACTTGATCTTTAGCCTGACCTGATAGAATCGAACTGGCCCCGGATTCCAATTCAACAACGCTAGAAACGTCTGAGAGTGGAGATTTTCTCAGATTCAATCGTTTTCTCCATTTTCACCTTAACTGACCTTGATTCTGACCCGATAGGGTCAAATTGACCCCGGATTCAGATTCAGCGACCTTAAAAATATATGGGTATGGTGGTTTAGCTCACGTTGCAGAAATATTTTTTTTGGGCTATGTAATTTGTTTAAATATTATGTTTGCTAAATATCATTAATCATTACCGCAAACTTCTATCAAAGTAAACAAACAGTTGAATATTTCAGAAAGAGGCGCATGTATTTAGTAGTACTAAAG
Source organism: Druon quercuslanigerum (assembly GCA_010014905.2). Taxonomy (NCBI): domain Eukaryota; kingdom Metazoa; phylum Arthropoda; class Insecta; order Hymenoptera; family Cynipidae; genus Druon; species Druon quercuslanigerum. The sequence continues at coordinate 8,645 of JAAAKG020049725.1, forward strand.
AAGATAATAGTTGTAATAACTAATAATTTGTTTTAACAATCAGGTTTGTTAAATTACATTAATTATTGTCTCACACTAAATGAAAAGTGCATAAAAACTACAAAATTATAGAATAAACTGCCAGTTTTTAGCATTATTTGACAAGAATTTTGTGATAATTATGAATGAAATTCTAGAGCAATGATTTATGTTAAATCTACTTTATCATTAGTTTAAACTAATTGTAAATTTATTAATTTTAATTTCTTTCATCATTATGCCATAAAGCCATTTTCCTTTTGGGGTAGGCGTGAATTATTCAGTATCAAAGGAAATAATGTGAGGAAGGGGGTATTAGGATAAAAAATTATTTTTCAAAGCATGACTTTTTAACTCTATTCTGCTAGAAAATTGCTAAAAACAATAATAAATCCATAAATATTCAATTAGTGGCCAATGCCAGTAAGAGCGTTTCTTTTTTATGTTTTAGAATGATGTCACGTTTCAACACATATCTGTATCCTTCTCAAATTGAATATTATAATAATAAATAAATAATTGAATGTTTACATAAGTAAACAGTCTAAACCAAAACAAAAAATTTTAATTATTTTATGGAAAATAATAAATTTATTCACAATTTGTAGTCTTTGCGTATCATCAACAATTTGTATTTAAAAGGCCGGAAAAAAATCAGGATTATCGCCAAAAACACGTATTACACCTAATTTATGTGTAAACATGATTAACTTTTTTATTTTGTGGCAGTGGTACAGTGGGACAAAACAGTTTTAGTGGACAAATCAATTTTAAGCCTATTGTATTTATCTGAAATCGTCTGAATGCAATTCCATATAAAACTATACAACTACCTATAAATAATGTACAGTCATCAATACAAGTTATTCAACAATATTTACACTTTTTAGAGCTATTTTTGATTTAGAGCTGCTTTTGATAATTTTTTCTGCTCAAATTATATATGTATTTTTTATAGAAAGTGGAAAACATTATGTATTTTTTTTCATTTGTTTTATACGAAAAGGGTAAGGGAGAAACCAAAACTATATTTAATATATTTTCTAGTATTTATATCTTTTTTTCTGACCCAAAAATAAAATAATCTTTCAAAATGTGAATATTTTTTTAATTTCAGCCGAGCATACTTGAAATGTTTTTTTTATGGCGAAGAATATTGTTCATAAAGACTCATAAAGACTTTTCCTGGAAGCAAGTATCTGAAACTTTCAAATGAATATCGCGAGTAACTTGCAAAATATCGATTTTTTTAATTAAAACGAATGAAGTTTTTAAAAACATTAGAACAAAATAATAATCTTGTCACTTGTAAGTTAATCGAAAGTACAGAAAAAACAAAGATAAATTTCACATCGATTTCAGTTGAGAAATTCGCTTCAACAGAAATTAACCTCATAGAATAAACTTTGATGAAAACTAAGATAAGTTCGTGTTTTTAAACTGCTTTGGAATAACTTTTCAGTGGAAACCCATTGTCTGCTACACTATAAAAAATTTCAGAAATTTGTCCTATCTTTTTGCCCTAATTTTCGGCAGAATTTCGGAATGAGCAGAAAATATTCCCAAGAAATCAGGTAGAATTTGGAAATGTTAGGAAATTTATAAAACCATAAGGAGATAGGAAATTTTTCATACTCTTCCGGAAAATTTTTGTATTCTTTCATGGGGAATATTTCTTAATATTTGTATACTTTTATTCAAAAAATTATTTTTTATGCAAAATTAGGTATGATTTTCTCATATTTTAAATAAGGAGCATTATTTTTACTTTTATCTAGTAACTTACATAATTGTTGACAATTATGATAAATTGATCAATAAATTGATGCAATACTTAGTTAAACTATAGTTCTAAAATACTATATAGCCGGAGACATTAACCGTTGAAGCAATATGGTACATCTCTCTCTCCCTTCCTCCCCCACTCTTTCTCCCTGAGAGTGAAAATGAGTCATGGTTCTTCAGAGACAGTTTTTCATTTTAAACTGACTTGTGAGTGAAGTTTTTTCAAGCAGCCTTCACTTTTGTAGTTTTTAGTGTCTTTCAGTAAAACCACACAGTTAAAACCTGCAGTAGAATTTTAAGGTTAGTTAATTAATTAAATTTATTGTTAATAAATTTTTATGGCTGTTTTCTGAAATGTTCACTTTTCCATCTCGTCAAGAATGCTTTTAAAAATCAATCCTTTTCATGCAAATAAAAGAGGATAAAAAAGGAAATATAAGAGAGCTGAGGAAACCATTTCAGTCGTGAAACTGATGCAAAAAATAGTTTAATTTCAGCTATTTACCTAAATCTTTTTTTTAATTGCTTAACTAATTTATTGTGATTATTGTAAATATATGCCTAAAATATAATGTAAGAAAACAATCGTATAGTCCATTTCAGACAACCCTATACACACGGAGAAAAAGTTCATAGTTAGTAGGTGGATTTTAATTAATTTTGGGAAGTTCTAAACTTTTTCCGAAGTTTCCCCTAAATTTTGTTTGTAAACATTTTCTAACGTTTTCAAAAATGTCTGAAATTTTACCTATAATCTTTCAGGGAAAATTCCTAAAAAATTTCTTATGAAATGTTATGGAAAATTACCTACAATTTTAGAAATTTAACAAATTTTTCCGAAAACATGTTCGGAAAAATTCCCGAAAATTTTAGGGAATTTTCCCTAAAAAAGGTTAGGGAAAATTCCCTTGAATCTGACAGCAGTGAGAAGAACATGTTTTGTAGAGATTATTTAATAACTGACCGAGATAGTCGATACAGGTAAAAAATGCAATTTTTTAGTATAATATTTTCGTATAATATTTAGTATAATATGTTCTCAATGCGCCTATGTGCCTTTAGCTATAATTACCTGCATTAAAAAATTGCAAGCTGATAAGTCAATTCTATCAAAAATTAAATTGGAACGTATATACCAAAAAACTACAAACACATAAGTCTCCCATTTGCTTACCATATTTGACTGAAAATACAGATTTTTTTACAAGAGGCCTAACGAATTATTTTCATTTTGTTCCTAAAATACACAGTAGGCATCCCAAAAACATCTTTTAAAAAAACCCGGTCGGGTAATCAAATTAAATTACTTTTAAAAAAGCTTTCAACGAACTTTACCGAATAATTAATAAACTAAACAAACGATATTCTAATATTTGAGACTTAATTCGGCTTACTTTTCTTGTCTATAAGATGAAAAGTATTTAATTACTTGTATGTTATACTTACCACTTTTCTTTAAAGCGAAACATTCAATGCCAAAAATTGGAAAAAAAGGAACTGATCTGAAATCACGTGGCACAAAACATTAAAAGACATTATTAAACAAAGCAAAACGCATTTTTCTTTGCGAATTTCTTTTTCTCTAATAATAAAATTCTCATTTTAAGAATATTTTATTCTTTTGGTTAGAATATGCCTGTGAAAATATGACGCTCTTAATATTAGTATATCGTTTTTTCGTTGTGTAAGCGCTACACCTAATTTTTTCTAATTCTTTCAAAAGAATACAACTTTATGCATGGGTTTCTTCTTGTTTTAGAAATATTTTGAGACCAGGTGCAAACTATTTTTCAAAATGTTTTACTCGAAAAAAATATTTGGCATTTTTTTAATTTAAAACGCTATATTTTTCAAGTATCTAAGATGTCTAATATTTTTATCCTGAATATACTGAGTGATGGCAAAATTTTTATAAATTACGCAGTAATCAAAAATTGCTTAGAATCAACAAAAAGGTTACGACTTTTCTGAAAATCAAGCATTTAAAATATATTAAAAGATTCAAGTGTTTATGTCTAGTGACATTATGACTAAAAGATCGTGAAAAATAAAAGCTCATAGCCATTGTGTTAAATTTCCATATCTTGCAAATTATTTTCCTTTCAAAAAATTTTGAAATCCCTTACCAGAAGCAAAATGAAGTGTTAAATTTCTCTATTAAATAATGAATTACAATGTCTCAAAACAAAATTTTGTACCATGCAATACAAATTTAAAAAAAATTTTAGCCCTAGTTTTAAATAGTTTTTTAATGCCAGAAGAAGCCCTTAAGCCAAATTTTAAGCTATTGTAAGAATTAGAACAACATGTACACCTATACAGATCGAACTAAATTGGGTTAATTGAATTATAAACGTGATTGCCAAAATATTTACCACTTAAAGTCCTAGTTATTTTCCACTTTTCCTTTGAATAATAAATTTGGTCTAGAATGATCTCAGTAAAGTACTTATCAAGTGATAAAAATTATATCGTAATTCAGAGTTATTCATACAAAGCATGATTATTTTTCAAGGTTTTCCCAATATTACGAATTTGAGAGTGTTAATAGCAAGCCATGTATGTGCGTTAACTGAAATTTAAGCATGTACAAAAATTAGCTCGACTGTTTGACTTGAATGATTTTTTTTAACAGTGCATCAGAGACTTATCTTTTATTAAAATCCAAGAAACACTCTAGTAATTGCTCGGATCTAAGTTTTAACTCCAGATTTTTAGGAATTTTTTTTCATTACAGGGATGTTAGAAAATCAGCCCTTAATAAACTAAAGTAATTTAAAAAATTAGTGAAGCTTATAATAAAGGCTGTTAACAAACTTGTACTTGAAATTTGATCCTTAAGGCAAGCAATCGGTTTTGTTATTGCAAATTTAAATCATATATTGTTATTAGTGCTATAATTGCAGCGAAACGCAGTAGGTTAACCTAAACTATCTGGCCCATACTGGAAGATCTATTTTCCAGCATTTACTTATATAAACATTTTTTTTTTTAAGAAATAGTGTATAAAATCTGTAGAATGATTTTCAATTTGAATTTTTCAGTTTTTTATAATTGCTAGAAATGACAGAAAATCTAATTCAGTTTTTTTTTTAATTTTAATTTTAAACAGCCGATACATTACGTTCCAGACCTCATGAAGTTTTTATATGTAGAATTCAAGGTTAATAATTATTTATTTGCTCAAGTAGTAGTAAGCATGAAAATTTTATATATTATTTGTCGCGTTTACTTAAAAGAAATAATTTGAATTAAATAATAAAAATCAATCAATATAAACCTTAATTTTGAAACAGAAAGCCTTAAATTGCTAATAATTCAAAAAGGTAAATTTATTTTTCATATTTTTATTGCTTTACGCGTCAAAATTGCAATTTCTCTATTCTTAAATTCTTTGATTGCTAACTATGCTTGTTGAATTTTTATGTATGAATTGTAGAGTAAATTTCATAGATAATAATACGTTTAAAAAAGTTCAAACTTAATGTTTATCTTTAAAAAATGTCCGATTTTTCAAACATTATGCAGCTTTTTGGAGACTTTAAAAAACAAATTGTGAAGCTTGTCAAGCATTTTAAATGGTGTAAAAATTATAAAAGAAGTTTGGTTAAGATTCACAGAAAAATAAAAAATGATTTTTCATTTAAAACAATTAATTATAAAAAAATATTTAAACAGATTTCAAATCAGTTCCAAAATTTCAAACAAATAATCTGATAAATTTTAAGCCCATTTTTTTAGTTTTTTAGGATTTACTGAGAATTGCAGTATTTATTTAAAATTGCAGGATTTAATGAAAATTCCAGGAAAAATTCTAACAATTTTAAAATATAGTTACAAGTTCAAAAACAAATGCGAAAATAATTCAAATGTTGAAAAGAATCCCAATGATATAAAACACAATGTAGATTTTAACAGATTCTGAAATAAAATTGTAATGCTTTCAAGATTGTATAAGGTTACAGCATGATACAATTTTTTCAAGAATAATCGGGAAATCAAAAATAATTTTTCGTTTCTGTAAATTTATCTTCAGAGAATATTTAAAAATATTTTGAAACCAATTTTGATATTTGAATAAAAATTTAACAGGTATTCGTTTGTAACGTCTTAAAAATAAAAATATAATAGCTTATAATTTTTAGAGATGTCATTTCAAAATTATTTTAATTTTTTAATTTGCAATGTTTTTAACCTAAAATTAGTTAAAAGACAATAGTTTTCAATACTTCCAAATTTCTTTATTAATTTTTTAATCTAGAGTACTGATCATGATAGTTTGGAATTATATATCTTTGAATCTTTTAACTGTATAATTTATAAAAGTTGAAAATCATTCATTTGATTGTTCAACGGCATTTAATATAAAGTATTTTATCTTGAAAGTGTCAAAATATTTTACATAATATATGTAAACTCTTAAGCGTTAGATGAAAAGCATTTTCTGGTTGTAATTTAAAAAAATTGAAATTCAAAGAAGTCACTCTTAAATTATTTTTAATTGAAGTTAGGTTCTTATACATTTTTCTACAAAAAATTGTTAGCTTTAGGAGTTAGAATATTTAACTTTTAATGATCGTTAAAAATGCTCTTTAACCGAGAGACAATTGGGAAATGACCGAGAACGTCTTTTCTCGAGGAAGATGACCACCATGGTTTGATATTTGCATACTGTCTTACATTTATCCATCCACTCAGACTAACAGGTAAACCAGTTTCTTTTGTTAACAAATACATATGTCAAACGGAAACAAATTTCGAAAAGACTGGATTGTTTTCAATTACATTTTCGTAATATTATACATTTCTTGGGTTGAAAATCTCTATATGAAATAAGCACATGTTATAAGTCTGCAGCGCCTTCGGAAAAATTAGCGTTGCATATCCCTTTTGTCAAATAGTGACAGGTAGAGAAAAGTTATTATTTCCAAAATTATTAGGAACAAATGACACTTCTGGCCCTAGCCTACATTCTTTCGGTCGAATTGATTTTGCTAAAAACCTGGGAAGTGGACTTGTATCAGATTATTGAGCGCTTCTTCTTCATCTTAGGAAAACTCTCCATAATCGAGCCTTATGAGCGCAAGGCGAGATACCTGATTTTTTTCCAGGATCTTAAAAAGTCTTTTCGTATCCGGAATGGTCTTAAATTTCTTGCATTAGCCCCTAAAATCAGCCTGTCCGTAGATTCTCATGTTCTTATTATCGGCATAGCGAGCCTTCTTCTACATTTCCAAATCTGAAGGCATCTCAGTTCAGGTTGCCCTACTGTCAAATGCTTTAATCTTTCGACAGAGTTTCTCCAAGCAGGTGTTCCACCATTCTACTCCTTTCTTGAACTTGATTGTACTTGTAAGATAATAGTTTTTATATAATGTATTTATTCATATTATGTATTCAAAGCCTTTCGCAGCAAATCCGTGGCGTACTTTAATTTATCTATGGTATCGCACCTTGTGAGGAATCCGCAAGCCTAACTTTGAATTTCTTTTTATATGAGTCTCAAAGTGCATTCCTAGGACTTCTAATTTTCTGAAACCAATGGATTTTCCTAGTTCAAACTGGAACAAGGTATATGTGTGGTCCGTTGAAGACTCCTCGTTGGACACTTTGCAGCCCACTTCTTGCTTCTCAGTTCTTCTGAGCATAATGTAATCAAAATGAATACACGGAAAGACTTTTTGTTTCAATAATTGATGTTATAGAGTGTAAGGGTAAATGAGAAATTGAGGTCCTGGTTTGATATTATGCAAAGCGTTAGACAAGGATGCGTTATGTCTTCATCGCTATTTATTTTATTTATAGACAAGTGTTTAGGAATATCTCTTTTTGACAAAGAAGGTGTGGATCTCAAAACAGTAAGGGTACGTGGGTTAGCGTTCGCAGATGATAAGGTTGTTATGGCAGAGTCTATCGAAGACTTGCAAAGAATCTTGAATAAACTGAATGTAAGGATAAGGAGCATGGGCCTTAAAATTAATGTAAATAAAATAGAAACTATAGATTTTAAAGAAAAGAGTGAGAAAACTATATACAACATTGTAATTAATGATGAGAGAATTGAACAAGTTGAGAAATTCATATGCCTTGGTAGCTTATTTACTAGAAACGTGAAGAGAGATGAGGAGGTAGATAGACACACAAACAAAAGTAAGAAGGTCATTGGTAGAGTAGGCCCCCTTATCAGAAGCAAAAATATATCAGATAAGGCTAAAATAGCAGTACATAATTCTATATTTCTACCGACTGTACTATACAACAGCGGGACATGGACATATTAAGAAAGAGATAACAGTTAAATTAGCGCGATTGACTTGAGATTCTTGCGCATAATATGCGGAAAAACTCTGATAGGCAAAGTGAGCAACGAGATACTCCTTAAGATATGTGGTGCGGAAGAGATTCTAGTTGACACATGAGGGAGAAATCGGTTAGGATAGTTTGGGCATGTTGAAAGAATAAAGGATGAACGACTAACGAAACAAGTGTATCCAGGTAAAGAAAATAGTAGCATGCCCAGAGGTAGACCGCGAAAAGAATGGTTAGAATGTGTGAATGAGACACTAGTTATGAGGGACATAAGAAGCCATAGAAACGCGAGAGCCTGCATGAAAAAATGCATGTACGTTAAATAAGCTAGAAAAGTATGCCAAGACAGAAAAGTATGGCGGAAAATAGTTAGCAAGAATAGTGTCAGTACAGTGAATGACGCCTGAAACAACAGACCTTGGATACTAATTGACCCAAATGGGGAACCCCACATGACGACTTTATGAGGATCTTCACTTGGGGTGATTGCTAGAGAGATTGATCAGCAACCTAGGTCGGAGCAGTGTTGCGGAATGGACGTGTTATTTAAATTAATAACACTCCCTTCCCCACCGAGTGAGTCAGCCGACCCCTAAAGAGAAACGGCTTAATGCTGTTATAATAATAATAATGATAATAATAATAATAATTAAAATACTGCATTACATCAGATATATGTTTTTCGAAGGAAACATTAAGTATAACAACTTTTAACTTAAAGACGGTTGAGGCTTACAGTACGATTTAGTACGACGCTGCCTTAAAATGCTTAGCCGTGATTTAAAATCAAGATTTAGAAGCTTCGATAGCGAAGAGAGTAAGAGATTGGTTACTGTTAGAGAGCGTATTTTGAAAATTTTATATAATTTAAATTTAATATTTATGATAAATAATTATTATAAAATGCATCAAAAGTAATTTTGTAATCCGAAAATATAATTTTGAAGTGACATATGAAAAAATAATGCGATTTTAATGAAAATACGATGTTCATTCTAATTTCAGAGAACTTTTCATTCATTTGTAGTAATTTTAATAAGTTTCTTTTAAGTCACATTGCGGTAATAAAAAAAAAATTATTTAGAAACTTGACAGAGATGAATTAAATTATTGTGTTCAAAAAATTATTTCTTTCTCTAAACTCAGAATTTATTGCGTCTTTTTCATTCAAATAGAAATATTTTTTAGTAGTTACCCCAAAATTTTGGTTTAGGAACATTTATACGAATTAAAATCAGCGCTTCAACAGTAACCAATCTGGGTGTAGCTGCGTGACCAAAGCGCAGTTCAAAAAATAACAAAAATTTGGACGACACATGTAACTGCCTGTATTTCCTATTGTATAGTAATAATTTAAAAAAAGTTTAGATTGTATAATAATAAGTTTAAATATAACTTTCTTTGTTCATTCATCGTGTTTTTTTTCATAAACTTAGCTTAGAATTCAGAGAGCTTTCAGCCCAGGCAATCGTCTCCCCGCTGCCTTCGTTTTCTATATCCTTCTGGTCACAGTTTCTCTTCAGCAGGGCTCATTATTATGTTAGTATTTTTATTATTATCATTATTATACTTTATACATTATCATATTCTAATCAGACAAGGTATTATATTTGTTTAAAATTTTAAAGCACAGTGCCCAGGCCTTAGCTTATACGAGAGTAGCGTGGCTTTCATTCTGTTGTTACTCAGCCG
>JAAAKG020049736.1:0-42868 GCA_010014905.2 Druon quercuslanigerum
TCTTCATAAATAATAAGAATTTCGACCTAAAATTTTATACACGTATTTTTGAAATGTAATACAATCCATTTATGCAACAAAAAAAAAATCGATTTTTTCGACCTCCTAATTCAGGCTCCCCCCTTAATCTTTTCATTTGTAAAGTCGGGTATTATATATTTTTTTAATCAATCATTCTGTATTAAAAAATTAAATTATTTGATTAAGAATTTAGTTCTTATTCAAAAAGTTGAATCATTTTGGTAGAGTTGTTTCGTAACCGTTTCGCTCGCAAGGCCAGCTAGGGTATATCTACGCACCTAGATTTCAACTTGCAAATCTGGGAGCGCACCATCTGTGCATGTGCGCCTGACGTAACGATTTTGGGAAGGGTAAGTACACATGGCATGCATTAATTGTTTATTTTTTGAGTTAGTTAACAAAAATACGTTAAATTATTAATTTACAAATTTGTTACTGCAAGTGCCCCAGTAATTTTGATACGAATTTTGATCTTTTTCATTAGTTTTGTTGAGAATGTCAAGGAAAATTGTTTGCCACCCGGCCTTAGGCCTGTGATGGGGGTAGTAACAGTGCGGGGGGGAGGGAATAACGCGCACGGTGTCCGTTGTGGTGTAAGCGGTCGCCTGCAGTGGGTGGCGACTACGATGCCCGGTTGTGTGGACCTTACTCTGGGGGGCGGCGCAGCGAAGGTCGGGGTAGCTCTGATCGGGAGCGGCCAAGGAACGGGGAGCTTCTTCCGCAGCGCGAGGTGATCCGTCCCTTTCCAATCCTTCACCGAGCAACGACCTTGGCGATGGCAACGGGTGTGTGGGTGCCACCAACACCCCACGAGGTCGTGGCGGAGAGTTGTGGCAATCGATCACCACTGTCGTCGTACTCCTCGTGATATTCTCCGGCGGAAGGACGTACCGCGCCTCTACCCGGAAACCTGGCAGCCTCAAACATAACGGAACTCGCACGGTATTCCGTCGTCGCTCTCTAGGGCCTCGAGTCCCAGAGTGCGTCTGCGATGACCCGGCCGATTGGACAGCGGTGGTCCTTTGGACCAACTCGCTCTCAGATCGACGACTGCTACCTGGACGTGGCGACACTTCACGGACGGTGGCCCGGTTAACCAACTCGTCTAACACTCGCGTTTCTATACGGCTGGACGTGGTGGTCCGGTCAGCCAACTCACGCGTTTCCTCGATCCGGTTTCCATTTGACTGCAGGGCGGCGGCGTAGGCCCGCAGGGCGCGACGGCGGATGGTATGCCGATTCGCTTTCGATCTGTGTTCACACCCGGACATAAAGGGGATTCTGTGTGTCCACAAACGCGACATCGAATTCTTCATACGACCACTAAAACACCACACGAAGTCTCACGGCTGGATGACTGAAACGCTGAAGAAAGGCGAGGGTTCGCAACAAAGCAACAAAGGATCACTACTGTCTATTCACGGTTTATTCGAAAGGAAAAAGTACACAAAGAAAATTGAGGACGGAGCGGTACGGCTAAACCTCAGGAATTCTCGATGCTAACTGTCACTTCTGAGTCGCTATCGACTCTCGCTGACCGAGCGCGGAACGTCCCGAGACGGTGGAGACAGCCTTCGAGTCCTCCGATTGGCCGCGAGAACGACAACGAAGTCGCAACCGAGCGAAGAAGGTCGTCAGCCAGGCCCGCCGGCCTCGCGCGTTCGCGCGTCAGCCCTATGCTACGCTATTTTATTTAAAACTTTAATTAAAAATTAAAAATATTTCTAATTGTTTTAAAAATCTAAAAATTTGTAATAATATTTGTTTCTATCCCAACTTCCAATTTCCAAAGAAAACGGGAAGCTAGGGCAAATAGAAAGATCGCTAGGCTCATTCGTTCTTCTTATTTATATAGTTCGTATTTTAAATAATTTTTATCGTTATTTATATTTTTATTACAATATTTAAAAATAAAATTATTTAGGTTTACATTTATTGTTAAAGTATTTAATTAACTTGCCAGCGATCCTCCTATTTCCGGATACTCCTTAAATAAAATCATTTTCTTAAATTAATTCTAACTTAATTATTACTCAATTAATTTCAACTTAAACATATTATCTAGTCTATGTTCGTCTTTATCTTTTTCCATTTAGGGGGAGTATGTTCGTTTTTCTCTATTTATTAAAAAAATGAACACTTTCGTGAATTTTGATACTCACGAACGTGTTCATCCCAACGCTGGTTGAGCTCCCCGGAGGCCCTTTACCGTACGTCAGAAAGAGAGGGAAGGGCGAAAATTGAGAGAAGGAAGATGGTGAAAATAGAAAAGGAAAGAAGTACATGGGAGTGTGGGAGAGACGAAAGCTGACGTTCGGGCCTGGCCAGCCGTTGGAATGTTGCGAACACGTGTTTCGCAGACTGTTATTTTCCCGGCCAAGGAAAAGTACCGTTACGGGACTAATGGAATTTTAATGACTCACTCGGAGTAGACAAACTCGTCGTTGAGTTAATCCGTGAAATCTTCAAGTGCTCACGTAGGACCTTCACTTAAATTGTCTGGGAAAATTTTGAGTGGAGATCTCGTGAACTCTTGCCTTGATTTACCGGAGTTCTCAACTTAATGCTTTGACACATAACACAACGGCCAAAATAACTAACAATAATGAGCCAACGACGACGATCGTCGCCTCACCATTTGGAATTGTGCGCGACCCAGTATACACAGATAGTCGGCTCGTCATTGGTAGTTATTTTGGCAGTTTGCACAATTTGAATTCTTAAAAAGTTCTACTAAGAATACGTGATAAACTATCTGATGCACGACCCAGCGCACCCGGGTAGTTGACTCACCATATGGAACTGTTTTTGTTATTTACAAAATCAAAAATTTTTAAATGTTTTGGTAGAATACGTACTGAAGAACCTGGTGCTAGATCCGTTGCACCGGGATTGTATACTTATTATTGGTAGTTATTTGGGCGGTTGGCTCAATTTAAATTTATAAAAAGGTCTCAGAGAATACGTGAGAATACGCGCCTGGGTAAAGAACCTATCATTTAGAGACGTGTAGACTATTGGCAAACCCAAGATTTCCATTTTTAACGCAGGCTAATTTTCTCTGACACTTACATGTTCTCAAGAATATTCATTTGTGTTTAGCGCGTCCGAAGCATGTGAGACGGACAAAAGCAAGGCTAGCTCCATTCCAAATTCTTTCACGCATGTTCTTAAAAGATTGCACAAAGTCCAAAAATTTTCAACCTTAATCAAATCACGTTCGACCGTGGGTGAAGCATGGCAGAGGGGCCATTAGCCATGCTTGACCAATTGTTCATAAGCATGGGACGACCGCGCGACGACCGCGGGTGAACACTGACCCAATATTGAGCCATGCTTCCTCCATGCTTATCCTAGGATTAATCCACGCTCACTTTACACGAACGTGGAGCAGAACTGTGAAAGATGGACAGGTGCGTCGTTATTCCATTTTAAAAATATAATTTTAGAGAAACCCTACATATTTTAAAAATATTTTCTAACTGAAAAGTTAAAGGTTCCTAAGGTTTTCCCATATATATTTTTCTGTTTCAAAACAGTAAGAAATATATTAAAAATTACTATAGTTCTATTTCTTTGTTTAAGGTTTATTATAAATATCGGCATCAAAACAATGGAAAATTAAGATAATCGTTTCTCAAATGAAAGCATTATGAATTATAAGATTTTAGAACCAAGCATTAAATAATTAAGTTTTTTATTTGAAAATTATTTCCAAAAAAGTTCGATATCTCAAACTCAGTTAAAAAATTTTCTATTGGAAAATGTAATAATTTCTTTAACTTTTAATGGTTAGCCGCGGTTCTACAATCAAGTGCCTTGACACGCTCTAGCAGTCACCTAGTTGATTAAACTGTTCCTCTATTCTACGAATCTATCTTCATGGGACTACTCCCTGAGAGATGATGGGTTCTCGACAGCTAACTTTACAGTGACTCTAATCCGCTCTCTATTAATGATTCATTAAAATGTGTTCTTGCTTTCAAGTACTGTTTCTTGTTGATCACATTATTTTATAAATTTACTACATTGAGAGAAGTTAAGTAAAACCGTCGCGCTAGCAGTGAGAGAGTGGCTGCACTTCTGTTTGGTGTTATGTATGTTCCAGATTCGGGGCACAGGTTACCCCAAACTTTCGGGAATCAGTCACTCCGAAATGCGGGTGCTATATATTCCTGTAGTGCCGCAAGCGCCGTATGTTTAAAACGGCTCAAACATTCTGTTGGTGAAACTGTTCGACTTGTTCGGGGTAATGGTTCTCCCCAATCAGTGAAGCCGTTCTACTAAACAGCAGTGGCGCCGTCCACTGCGTGATTGGCGCAACACTTATACGTGATGGGTGTGCGGCCCCACCAAACTTCTCTCCGTGTAGCCGAAACCCACGGCTCTATCAACGTGTGCGAGTTATAGCGGTGGGGGTAACATAAAAAATTAGTTCCCTAATAAAAGCATGCCTGTAACCTGCCCAGGGACATCATGTAATTACTGTACAAAATTTCACGACTTTTCGTGTAGCGATTCAGAAGTTATAAGAGGGCAAACGTACATTAAAATATATAAATAATATAATAAAATAATTTGAACAATATATAATGATGATTGAATTTTAATTTGAGATTTCATATTCTACCGATTTTTGCTGACTTTTTGGACACTTACCCATTAATTTTTATAAATGATATGTAGGCCACTCTCTAAATGTTGTCAATTTTTTGTACAGACATATACAAAACTTTACATGAAATAAAGATAAATTTATTAATTGAATTTTTTTGAAATATTTATGAAATTTTATAGAATTAATAAAAAGAACGCTCATAATTTTCCCTAGTTAACGTAATAATGTATATTTACTATAAACAGTTGTATATTGGAAATATTTTTTGCCATTATATTACCTTAATTTCACTCAGAGAAATGTCAGATAAAGTAGCCGCTTTGATTAGTGCCTTAATGCTATTACTACCAATATGCATGTTACCTAATTTTTAATAAAGGATCCGGAAGTCTCTAATATTATTGAAAGGGTATTAAAAATATTTAGAAATTTTTCATTTGAAATTTGTACTTTAGGAAAGGTCTTGCGTAACAAGAAATTTTGAATACTTTTTTATTTTTAATTTTTGAACAATTTCGTTTGAGATTTAGAAACTGTACTAAATTGTGCTAATATAAGTGATTTACTGAGAAAATTGCAGAAAAAATTATTATTGCAACGGAATCTGGAAAAAAATTAAAACTTAAAGTGGTCAACTTTTGGACAGTCACCCTTATATTAAATAATTAACTAGATTGTTTGTAATTCAAATGACGAATTTAACACCAAAATCTGTTCGTGATGAAATTCAGGGTATGGAAAGAAATTGAATATGATAATTAGATACAAAAATTGATTTATTTAAGCTCGTAGTACAAGTCATATTATCTAATGGTGTCTTCAATCAGCTGAAACAGAAAAAAAAGAACAGAATAATGATTTGCAAAAAGAAAACAGGACATAAAGTGGTAAAAATACAAATATCATATAAAAATAATTGTATCATCAAATTAATTTTAATGAAGTTCGACATTTGTTAGTATTAAGTTAAGTTAATACAATGTTGTGTAAATAGTCTATTCAGTGGGCAACAAATTTTACTTAAATAAAAAAAAACGCAAAACTAGAATTTTTTTACAGATTCTTTAGGGATGGCCTTATATTATAAATATACTGTCAAAAGTTCTCAATCATATGTGTGCGGCAACGACTGCCATGTTGGCAAGTATTAAACAATAACATATTTATCAAAATAACTCGAAAATCGTGGATTCTATGTCGATTGCTGTCGGATTGCTGTAAAATTTGATTAACTGTACAATTTTGCGATTTCTGAGAAAATTAAATAAAAGCAACAAATATCCGAGAATTATCTTCGGAAATAGATTAGGCAATTTATACTGGAGTCGGACGTGTGATCAAAATATAACGAGACTTTTCGTTTTTTTCCAATAATATTTATTTATTCGCGAATATCAATTTTCTCCCCTTCAAAGTATTCACCCTCGGCTATAATGCAACTTATGCAAACGCGTTTTCCAATCTTCAAAGCACTTTTGAAATTCACTTTTCGATATGGCATTCAGCTGCTTCAGCGATTCTGCTTTTATCCCCTCGATATCATCAAGACGTCTTCCTTTGGTGGATTTCTTCATTTTTTGGGATTAGGAAAAAGTGTTGTGTTTGGCGAAGAACTCACGAACAAACATTGAAGCATAAGCAGGTGAATTATCCTCGTGCAGTCGCCATGACTGATTTTGCCACAAAATTGGTCGTTTTTTTGGAATAACTTCACGCAAACAACGCAAAACTCCTACATAATATTCTTTATAGACCGTTTGATTTTTAGGTAAACCGTTGAAATCGAAACACATACTGAGCAAGTTCGTTTGATCGAACTTGTCGTGCTTTTTTCGCTCTTGGTGACGTTGAATGCTTCCAGCTGGACGATTGATCCTTAGTTTCGACGTCATATTCATAAACCCATGATTCATCACCTGCTATGATTCGCTCGAGCAATGTAGGGTCGTTATTCACTTCATTTAGTAAATCTTGAGCGATGTCATGGCGATATTGCTTTTGGTCGAAATTCTGCAGTTTCGGGACAAATTTTGCTGCCACGCGGTTCATGTGTAAAACAGCCGTAAAAATTGCTTGTCTGGACGGTATCGTCCGTTGCCGATATGCGAGGACACCCAGAGCGCTCATCATCTTCAACGTCTTCACGACCATTTTTGAAATGTTTATACCACTCGAAAACTCTCGCTCGGCTCATAGCCAAATCACCAAAAAAAAGTTTTAACATTTCAAGACCATTACCGCACTTTATTCAATTTTTGTAAAAACACTTGATGCAAATTCTTTGATCCATTTTTTCCAAAAGTGAAAAATCGCTGAGCACACTAAAACATGTATAACTTCACCAACAGCTGATGGCAGAATAAACATGCATTATGGCTACCAATGCCCATACAATATCCAGACAAGTCCAGCAACATAAACAAAAATTGTCAAACGGACGAATACAGCCCGGGAAATTTGAAAAGTCTCGTTATTTTTTTATCAAACCTCGTAAATGCATGTTTCTGCGAAAAAACTACCAAGTCATTTGCATTACAAATTATTAGTATAAATGAGCTCAACTACAGGCTACAATTTTATATGTTTGAGGCACAGCTTTTGAGATGCAACTGATTTCAATTGTTCTTCCATATTTATAAAATATATTTCCTCATTTTTGTCATAGAATAATAAAATTTAAGGCCTCTTTTAAAGCATCAAAGAAGTAAATTCTAAAACTGAAGCTACGATGTAGGCAGCAGCGGTGATTATAAGTCCTAATGGTAACAATCGGGGTGGGGGCGAGAACAGCTACCTCGGTCTATTATATTGAACCCTTCGAAATTCTACTATTCTTTATATCTACCGTTCTTGCTTGCACTCTTATTGTTTCCATTGCGACTAATAATAATCACTAGTGCTGCTTATATCCTAGCTTCAATTTGTTAATTAACTTATTGTTTACTTTAAAACAGGGGTCTTCAGCCTGGAAAAATTATGTCCCAAATACTCATTTGAAAGATGTATCGTTTTCACTTCCACGCCGAATCACTCAGCACGGAAAAATTCCGTCTTACTCTTACAGCTGAGTAGAGGGTCATGGTGATGGAAAGAAACATGTGATAAATGAGTATTTGTACCCAATTTCTCCTCGCTGAAGATCCCTGCTTTAAAAGACGCCCTAAATATTATTATCCCGATCTAAACATTAAATAATACATTTTCAAAATATGAAGGAACAATTAAATGAAGTTTTTTCCAAAGAATTCCCTTAGGCATATCAAATTGTACTTTGGAGTTGAGTAGACCTTATACTGATAATTTGTAATGCACATGAGTTGGTCGTTTTTTACATTCTCATCTAGAGAAGGTATTAGATTTGTGTAAAATTTGACCCCCCCCCCCGGTTTTTGTCAAATGTCCCCGTTTTGAGACCCCCTGAACCCGAAAAACAGCTTTTGACGAATGTGTCTGTCTGTCTGCATGTATGTATGTACGTATGTCTGTCTGTGAGCACAATACTTTCGAAAAAATTAACAGATTGGATTGGCCTTTGGTATACTCTTTTAGTGTCTCAAAATGAAGGTCAAGTTCGTTAGCCAGCCATTTTGGATAAAAATTAAAAAAGTGAGCACATTTTGAAAATTTGTAAGACCACTTTTTTCAAGATTTAAAAATTCTATGTACAGTTATTAATAACGAAAATGAAGATTGTAAGCCAAACAACGCACAATATCAAAAAAAATCAAGAGGAGAAAAATGATGGTTTTAAATAGCCCTACAAGATTATCATAATAACTTTTTAAACTTCTTCGAAAAAACGAAAATTCAAATTTTGATCGCAGAAAAAATAATATAAAATAAAATATTCCATTTTGTGATCAAACTATGCAAGATACGAAGAAAGGTGTAAAGACAAAAGTTGTGCAACCAAAAAATATCTACAAATTTGTTTTAATTCACTTTTTTATAGGATCTGTAGTTTTGAAAATTAACATAATCAGCCAAACAACGCAAGATATGAAAAAAAGTCAATACGAGAAAAATGGGTTTCTTTGCACACCTTACAAGATTGCCATAACAACTTTTTGAATTTTGTTGAAAAATCGAAAATTTACATTTTTAATGCACAAAAAATAATGAAAAATCAAAAATTTCATTTTACGGACAAACTATGCAAGATACGACAAATTATGATTGGGCAAACATTGTGCAATCAAAAAAGATCTACAAATTTTTTATGACCCACTTTTTGAAATATACATTTCTCAAGGTAGCGGCAAATGAAGATTAGTGAAAAATAAAGAATAAATGATAAAGTCATGTCTCGGGCCGAGGTAAAGAATTTAATATAATGAATGTTTAAATTATTATGCGAAGTTGATATAATATTTAATGTAATATCTAATGTAATAGAATTTTGTTTTTATGTATAAATTAATTACATGCTACATTCACATTGACAATGTGAGATAAAAGCGCAAATCATTTCAAAAATTATTTGCTAATTTATTTTATGTATATGTTCCAAAAACGACCTAGATACTATTTTCCCCTCTTTTTCAGATAGTTGGAAAAAATCATTCTGATTGTATCATTTATTAGCAAGATACAGAAATATACGCTTAAGTAAAGGAATTTCCTTCTTCATTTGAAATCAAGTATACATTCAGTCATTTGTATATGAAGAACATACATATAACACGGAACGCAAAGTGCGCTCAAACTTTTGGGTTTCTGTTATACGATACGTTATACATGATTTTTAAACTAAATATCGAGTGCGAAGCGCGAGTGTCTTGATTAAATGAGAATGTGTTCCTTAAGGTTCCTTAAGAACCTTAAGTACATTAGTTCTTCTCTTTACGTAAAACTGACGTAATTGAACCAAAAGCATGTCATAACGATGAAGCGTAATAGCGAGCACACGGAGTCCAAAAATCTAGAGGAACCACGTGTAAAGCGTGAGGCAAATATGTCCGAGCGCATAGTGTGAGAAGAAGACCTAATCGAGCGCGAAGCGCGAGATCCAACAGGTGCGCGCCGTACAGTTGCTCTAGTACAAATCGTTTAATCTATTTCCGTAATACATTCCTGGATATTTTTAGCTTTTATTTCATTTCTTCAGAAATCGCACAATATTGTACAGTTAATCCAATTTTATAGCGTTTTCGTGTCTACAACAGTTAGAACCTCCTTTGTGCAATATAAAATTGTAAGCATTTTTTAACATAATACGATTCGACCTAGTAAGAGTCAACCCTTTTCGAGTTATTTAAGAAAAATATAATTGTTTTACACTTTCAACATGGCGGCCGACGTCACTGTTGTGAAAAGAATCACTTCATATATTATTTAGAAGAACATAAAGTGCAACTTTAGATCGAGGTGGCTATTGCAAAAGCGTAATTTAATTTATATAACCTTTGAGTACTAAATGAAGTTAAAACTTACCATTTGGCAACGGAGAAGGGTTTACAGGAATCGGATGGCCTATCATAAGTGTCTCCTGTAGGACATTGCACAAGTTCTGGTCGTTCATTTCTACATACGATTACATTGGAACAGGATTCATTTAACCTATGGATGAGACCAGATTTGCAAGGAACTTTTGTAAACTCTACTGGAATGGAATTCAGAACTTGATTCCAAGGATTTGCTATCGTAAGAGCCTCTAATTCGTCGTTCAGTGTACTCCCCTGGAAAGAAAATTATATTAACATGAATATTTTTGATTCAAGAAATTAAAAATTAGGTTTAAAACTAATCTTTAATATTCTTTTTAGTAATTGTGCATATATTCATCATGGGATATTGAAAAAATCATTTTTGAAATTTATTATTATCCTTCCAAGAACTTTCTACATTCCCATTGACTCAATCGAATTATTATGTTTAGAGGACACAGGTTTTTAAATATATAATATTTCATGCTCTATGATGATAATTTTTTCTTAATTACAAGGCATTCCGCTTAGCGGGATTTTTTTAGAGATTTAAAAAAAAATTGAGATGAATTAGCATATGTATTTGGAGGTATATTGAGTAGTAATTGCAAGATGCTTAATTCAGGAAGAATTATGAAAATAAATTTCTTCAATTCAGTGTAATTATATTTACCTAATATTCTCATGAATTCAAGCAGAATTTAAACTGACTTTTTTAATTTTTGTAAATTAAGATGCTGAATATAAATGAAATTGCAACGAGGGAAACGAGGTAAGGGAGGGGATATATTAAGAAAAAGAAAAGAACAGAAAGTGCATAGTATGAGAGTGGGAGGGGGAAACATGGAAGCATGTATGTGAACGATGTAGGAGAGGAATGGAAGATTAATGAAGCTGTCAAGAGAATGTGGTAAAGATTCTAGGAGATGATGGATTGGGAGAGGTGTGGATTAAGGAGTTGACGAGGGCTAGAGGGACGAATGAGAAAGAATGAAAGAATTCATGTGCAAAAATAGAAAAATGGAAATGAGATAGAATAGAAGTGAAAGTGAAGGAAAAATGAAACGGAACTCGCTTAAATAAGAAGCGTGCAGATCAGTAAGTAGTGATTATGTCGCAGTATAGGTAGATTAAGGTGCGGATGCACTCGCTCGTAGATGGTTTTTTAATAAACGGAGGCCATGTGAACCCTTGAGGAAACATTATGAATAAGGAAAAATGATCAATAAATTAGAAAGAAATGATTTCAAGAGGTATTCGAGGTGATTTCAAAGAAAATTCAAACATAATAAAATCAAGTGTTATTGAATTTAGGGAGGATTCTAGTGAGTACTTAATAATTCAAATGAATGCAACTCAATTCAAGAAGATCTTCATAAATTAATTATTTCCCCAGACTTAAACTTTAAGTTCTGGGGAATTCAAGTAAATTCACATGCATTTCAGCATAATACATAATAGGGAATCTAAATATAAGTTGAGTTGTTCATGGTTACGCCACACTAGTTTAAGGGCATTTATTTGAATCTGGTTTTAAGGGGTCAGATTTCTAGTCCAAACGGTTGCCATTGCCAGGCACATTAAAATTGCACTTTTATAATTTTGAAACAAAACAAAATAGAAACAGTTTTAATAAAAAATAGCTTCGAATCAATAAAGGGAATAATCTTTAGAATACGTATATGCATAGAAATTGGATATTCAACCGTTTGATCGTAAAATCTGATCCTACAAATCTGCATTCAAATCAATTCTATTAAGGTGCTGCCAAACATTTTTTTTACAATCTTTTAAGAAAGAAAATTCTCTTGTGAAGGTATATAATATAATTTGCACATCAAGATTATTTTAAAAAAATACATTATTGTTATAGTAACTTTTAGCAAATGCTGTTACATTAAAATTTGCAACTAATTTCATTTCTCATAGAATTTAATTCAAAATACGTGATTATATTTCTACCTGTTCTAGACTTTCTCTATCGATTTCTAATTGGGAGGCTGTCGGTCGTTGGTGCCAAGGATCAGGTTCAGCTCTGCGTCCTGGCGCTGGTTGATAGGGTGGCTGCTGTGGTCCAATTGGTGGCTCCCAGGGATTCGATGGACTCCCTGAGGGTGGAATCGGAAAAGTTGGCTCCGTACTATCGGGGGGAGGAAGCGGTGGCGCTGGGGTAGCTGCGCCCCTGCAATCTACTTTGTCGGGGTAATCACAGACTCCAAGTTCCTGAAAATTTCAAATTCCATTAGAAAGGCTCATTTCTTCATAACATGCTTTTAACTCCGTTGGCAATTGTTATTGGATCGCCATTAGCAAAATTGTACATTCATCAGGGAGCGACTATTTTTCTATGGAATCTTTTCGACAAATTTTTTGCTACGCTTTATAATTGAAAGCCCAATTGTCAAAAGATACAAGATTTAATAAATGCAGTTAAAATTTTTTTAATCAATAAAAAACATCTATTTTTATCTTTTATATGTGAATATTAAAATTAAATTATTGAAAAAAGTATATCAATACAAAATTTACATATATGTCTGTTTTGGGAGATTGAATCCTCCACAATTTTGTTACGTGAAACTGCATGGAATGAAAACACAATTCTGATTGAGCACCAATTTCGCAGAAATTCTTCGAAAATTACAGAAAAATGCTATGCAATTATGGAGAATTATTTCAGTGGCTTCTTGGGAAAATATTAAAACTTTAAGCAGTTAATCATTTTATACTGTGGCAGATAAAATGTTAAGGTGTCAACAAATTCACATAAATTAAACTAAATAAAAGGAGAATTTTAACTGATTTCGAGTGAATTCAAGGCTTTCATGAAACGGCTAACGTTCTATCAAACACTTAGCGTAATAAAGTTCAATAAACATAATTTTAAGTATAATCCTCACGTAACCCGAGGTTTTGATTGTTTCTAAAGTATTAATTTTGTTAAAAATAAAGGGAACCTTTTTAGGAAGAAAGTATAGAGATTTTGTATGAAATTTGATAGAACAAAACTAGTGTATAGTTTCAAATAAATTATACTTTAAACACACGACTGTTCATGTATTAATGCAAAAAAAACTACATTTTGTTTTACTTTAGATAATTTGATTTTCACACTCTAAAGATAGATAAAAGCTTTAAAAAAGCTATATAAATAATATTAATAATAAAAGTCTCTCATTTATATTTTATGCGCATAACATTTTTATTACGTATGCAAATAAAACACATACGAGTACATTTCTATGTGTTATAAAAAAACAGTGATCAAGATATTGGAGAGACTCGTTCTTATTTTTTACAAAACAAAACAATATGCAATATGTTTCAAAAATTGCGAAAATCCAAACTTATAAGATGAATTGTTCGTTCATATTGGATAACCAGTTAAATGGTTTCCTTAGTATAATAATATTTGATTTTTCTCTATCTCTGGTGTTTTTGAGGTACAGAATTTGTCTAATTGTTTAGAAATCATAATCAGATATCTTCTCGAATGGATCTATCACGTTTTTTCCCTATTCCTCAGTCGAATTTATATAGAACTATCGTGGATAAATGAATTCTGAACATATTTCTAACGATGCATATTCAAATGATTTAAATAACAGTGAATAAGTAATATAAATTTTTTTAAAAGAATAATGGTTAATAATCGTGTTAAATAAAAATGTAAAAATAAAAATTGAAAAATGTTAAAACGTAAAATTGTTAGCTTTAAAAATTCAAATACTTCATTTAAGAAAACGCCCATGAAATGCTAATATCGTGTCCAGACCGTATTTGCAAAATATTTGTGCTAATGCGAACATAAAGAGGCAAATAACGTTTCTTTTTCGAGGTCCTGAGGTGAATAGACTTTATAAGGCAAGTAGGCGAATTTTTAAATTCTGATTCAGGAAGGGGTTAAGGAAATGGATTCTCACGTCATTGTAGACCAGTTCGAGCGGACAGTTGAACTTGATCGGACTCCCGTCAAGGCACACGTAGAATTCTGAGCAGTTAGTTGAGCTTCTATAACGTCCATTTAAGTCTGGGCACCGTCTTGATCCAGAAGGTAATGGCGGTTCTGAAAAAAGAAGGAAACAATTTAAAAAAGATAAAACAGTTGTGAGATATTTTCGTATAAAGACGATCCTGAATCGATTTGCAAAATTATGCACCCTAGGCAATCTTGTTTGATCGAGGAGATCATCCATCAGTCTGGATGTGATCTAAAGCGTAATTTTTACTAGTCCTTATCTAAACGTTTATACGATTTTTCTATACTTTTTTAAACAGGTAATTGCTTCGAACTTGTAGATTAGTATCGATAATGATACATTCTTGTTTGGGATATTATCATCAATTATCTATATATCGATTTTATTCTCATATGAAGGATGTTTAAACTTAAAAAGGTGACACTTCTAAAGAACACTTCTAAAAAATGCTTGAAACTAAATGTTTTATCTAATAGAATGACCGTAATAAATGTTGTAAAATGGTAGGAATTGAAAATCGAAATGGCAATTTAAGCCGTTAAGGATAAAGTAAAAATTTGAGAATACTTCCACGAAGTCCTTCAGTTAAAGGTCAATAAAAAATAGCTTGCAATTCCTTTTAGCATTTCAAAACTTTTAAACTTTACATGAAATTTGAATTCAAGACAGTGTGTGAGAGATTTATCCACCCCGTGCAATTCTCTAAGATATCCAATCTCGGGCGTTCTTTTTCCAATCACGTTCTGCAATCGACGAATAATTTTTGTTTACGTTGAACACCGTCATCACTTCATTCAAAAACATTGCACGACCCCTTAATATGTACAAACTTCAAGGCAAAATGTCACAAAGATATCAGGAAATTCGTCCCTCAATTATTTCCTTTTCTCAAAAAAATTCTACCTATTTTCAACGAATTGGATCTCAAGTCCAAAATGTGGACCAGTAGTTTAATTTTATACAAATAGAGTCTAATCAAAAAATGAAAATAAGATTGGATAAAATATTACAAAATATTATATATTCTTACGTATTTATTACATTTTAGTTCTGCACATCTCGCCTTTTATTTGAAATTAAGGAAGATGTTAAAAAATAAATGTGCACAATAATAAAAAATGATATTAGTTTCCGCGAAAAAAATTAATTTAGAGTTTTCCCCTCAAAAGTTTTAATTCGTTTATGAAATTAACCAAATTTTTCTTTACGCTGCTTAGTGGGAACGAATGCCTCAAGAAGTTTTTAGATTGTCCTAGAAAGGTCCTAAGTCAGGCCAAAAAAACGTTTCAAAAACCTTTTTAGAGTGTGTTTGGAATATTGGACGTTTTTTGGCCGTTTTTTGGCTTGACTTGGAACGTTTTTATGGACGTTCTAAAAACGTCTTTAGGACATTCTAAAACCTTCTTTAAATTTCGTGCCCACGGGGTGAACTGGGTTGCGGTTATGCTAAAGCAAATTTAGGTTTATTCTCTTTACGGAATGATTGTTTAATGAAATTTTATCTTCACTGCATCTCAAATTAATGTTTTTTGTTTTAACGTCGAATCAGGTTTTTTGCTTGTGTGAGAGGATGCGCTAATTCTTATTTACATGATTATTCATGATATATGATTCATATTTTTCTCTAAAAAATACGAATATCTGAAAACATATATTTTAAGTGTATTGATGCATCTATAGCGTATGCGTATTTATTGTCTAATATAATTTAAAGAATTCGTAGCTCATTTTAATTTAAACACTACATATCAAATGAAAAGAATAGCATTTGTAAATTTTATTTCATTATGATTATTAGTTCGCGAATGAACGAATTTTTGGCAAATACAACATTTGAATTCTGAAAAAACGTACAGAGTGTTCTCTGATATTGGAATTAATTTTGTCTAGACAATCAAATAATATGATTAATTTAGTTATCCGCCGAACAGAAAAAATTTCGTTACTCACTGAAAATTCAACGAAAAGTTTCTTTACGAAATAAGACTGTTTGAAAAAAGATCATGTGCAGTAATTTCTTAGAAAGATATTCATTCGTTATGAACGTCTTTAAAAGACTTTTGAGCAAAGTATTGGAAAATCTCATGACTAATTTCTGCTTGTAAACAGTTCAACGACAAAAATCAGTTAAATCAGCAGAAATAATCTTTTTTTTTAAGTTAATTGACTCCTTTACTTGTTGATCTCTCTATTCTGACTGATTCATTAAGTTACAGTAAACAACCTTTTGGATGCACCTCAGATAAATGCAATATTTCCCCTCTATTCGTATATTCACTTTATCTTAAAAAGTGTATGTCATATGCTTCACTTTCCTTTCTGAAGCAGAAGGTGTTAAGAAAGTAATTGCACGTTTCTTCCTCCGCTGCTACCGTGCCGATCCTATCAATCAATCACCTATAATTTTCTTCTTTACGGTTTATCGCTTCGGCCACGAGAATTACAATTTTAATTATTATGAGAAGGAATATGTTCATTTCCATACTGCCTAAAGTGCCGCAGTACATTAACTGCATTAAAATGATCATGTTCACACCGCGGGTGACTCTGATATTACACACTATTATGCGGAGATCACGAGACCTTGCCATAAATCACTTTCACGCGTCGTTGCTCAATAATAATCGGTGTCTGTAAATTATTTAACTTGTACTTACTCGGCGTGGGTCCAGGCCGACTACCGCACTTGACGTTCTCCGCGTAGTCACAGTAGCTCTTATTTTCATTGAAGAGTAATCCATTAGGGCACTTTTCTTCTACTACTGTTTCGTCCCAACAGTTTAGATAATTTGCACAACTTTTTGGACTAGCAAACTGACCTCTTGGTGAAGGGCACTGACTTGGTCGAGGTGGGGGTCGCGTTGGGTATATTGGACTTGGAATTTCGACACCTGGAGATCCTGGAGAACCAGATGATCCTGGCCATCCGTTACTAGGTGTCCCTGGTTGCCCTGGCGATCCTGGGGAACCAGGAGATCCTGGCCATCCGCCACTAGGTGTTCCTGGTTGCCCTGGCGATCCTGGGGATCCAGGAGATCCTGGCCATCCGCCACTAGGTGTTCCTGGCTGTCCTGGCGATCCTGGGAAACCTGGGGAGCCAGCTGATCCTGGCCATCCGCCACTAGGTGTTCCTGGTTGCCCTGGCGATCCTGGGGAACCAGGAGATCCTGGCCATCCGCCACTAGGTGTTCCTGGTTGTCCTGGTGATCCTGGGGAACCAGGAGATCCTGGCCATCCGCCACTCGGTGTTCCTGGTTGTCCTGGCTGTCCTGGTGATCCTGGGGAACCAGGAGATCCTGGCCATCCGCCACTCGGTGTTCCTGGTTGTCCTGGCTGTCCTGAAGATCCTGGGGAGCCAGCTGATCCTGGCCATCCGCCACTAGGTGTTCCTGGTTGCCCTGGTGATCCTGGGGAACCAGGAGATCCTGGCCATCCGCCACTAGGTGTTCCTGGTTGCCCTGGCGATCCTGGGGAACCAGGAGATCCTGGCCATCCGCCACTAGGTGTTCCTGGTTGTCCTGGAGATCCTGGAGAACCAGATGATCCTGGCCATCCGTTACTAGGTGTTCCTGGTTGCCCTGACGATCCTGGAGAACCAGGAGATTCTGGCCATCCGCCACCAGGTGTTCCTGGTTGTCCTGGAATTCCTGGGGAACCAGATGATCCTGGCCATTCGCCACTGGGTATTCCTGGTTGTCCCGGCTGTCCTAGCGATCCTGGTGAACCAGGAGAACCTGGCCATCCGCCACCAGGTGTTCCTGGTTGTGCTGGCGATCCTGGGGAACCAGGTGATGCTGGCCATCCACCGCCAGGTGTTCCTGGTTGTCCCGGCTGCCCTGGTGATCCTGGAGAGCCAGGCGAACCTGGCGATCCACCAACAGGTGTTCCTTGTTGTCCCGGTTGTCCTGGAGATCCTGGCCATTCACTACCAGGTGTTCCTGGTTGTCCTGGCGATCCTGGGGAACCAGAAGATCCTGGCCATCCTCCTCCAGGTGTTCCTGGTGGTCCTGGCGATCCTGGTGAACCAGGAGAACCTGGCCACCCACCGCCAGGTGTTCCTGTTTGTCCTGGTTGTCCTGGAGACCCTGGTGAACCCGGCCATCCACCACCAGGTGGTCCCGTCTGTCCTGGAAATCCTGGGGAACCAGGAGATCCTGGCCATCCACCACCGGGTGTTCCTGGTTGTCCTGGCTGTCCTGAAGATCCTGGGGAGCCAGCTGATCCTGGCCATCCGCCACTAGGTGTCCCTGGTTGCCCTGGCTGTCCTGGAGATCCTGGGGAACCAGGAGAACCTGGAAATCCACCACTAGGTGTTCCTGACTGTCCTGGCCAACCCCCTCCTGGTTGTGTTGGCTGTCCAGGATGGGTTGGTACTCCTGGCTGTCCGGGAGGATGGGGGTGTCCAGGATGGTGGGGGTGTCCTGGCCGTGTAGGACGTGTCGGTCGCGTTGGTCGTGTTGGTCGTGTTGGTTGCATTGTATGTGTTGGTTGTGTTGGTACTCCAGGTGATCCCGTGATACTAGGCTGTTCTGGTGACCCTGTTGATCCTTGCGACCCTGGTTGTCCTGGAGATCCTGATGATCCAGGCCAATTACCTCCTGATGAACCTGGGGTATTGGGTTGGCCAGGTGATCCAGGAGAACTCGGTGCACCTGGCCAATTGCCTCCTGGTGAGCCCGGGGCACCTGGTTGTCCAGGTGACCCAGGAGATCCTGGTGAACCTGGCCAACTACCCCCTGGTGATCCGGGTGTTCCTGATTGAGCTGGAAATCCAGATGATCCTGGCCAGTTACCTCCAGAAGATCCTGGCGTTCCCGGTGGACCTGTTTGACTTGGTTGGTCTGGTTGCCCTGATTGGTTTGGTGATCCCGGTTGCCCTGGGGACCCGGGAGAACCCGGTGAACCTGGAAGCCCAGGAGATCCTGGAGTTACAGGTATTCCAGGTCCTCCGGGACTACCTGGTGATCCAGGCCATCCTGGAGCTGGATTAGGTGAATCAGGTTTTCCTCCAGATCCTGGAAATCCCGGAGATCCAGGTCCTTGGGGTGATCCCGGCGAAGATGGTGGAGATGGTAGTCCCGGGTAAAACTGTCTTGGTTTTATTGAATTGGTCGGTGTAGATATCTCTACAGCGTTCGTTGAACTCTGGAATGGATTCCGACGTGGGCTTACTTTCTGTATATCCACGTGATCCCACAGCTTATCCAAATCTGCAATCAAATCAGGTTTATTTTCACGTTAGATTTATCCAAGATAATTATGTTATAATCGAAAGAAATTGAATAATGGGGATCTATTGTTTGTCAGAATTCGCATTATTATTAGGATCACAATTTCAGTTGGTTGCCATAAGATTCGTGAATCTGAGTATCAAAGAAGACGCTAATAATAATAATGGTTTAAGCTTTCTGGCGGGTTTTTTTGCAAGTAATTAAGCGTTGTTCTAAGATAAACAAGTATCTTTAGTTTGGAATGTCTGAACAATTCTCTTATCTGAAGCTGAAATTTTTATGAGGTAAAAAATAATTTTCTAATATCAAACCAATAAAGTAATATCCATATAAAATGCAGTCCATGATCTTATAAATCTAGAAACATATACAAGCAGAAGCTTACTCTTTCTAAGAGCACTTATTCCTCATTCATTTATTAATGAAGTCGGCCTTGTATTGTAAATCATGCATCCTGTGACTTCAACTCATTAGGAAGACCCTCCAAGATAAAATATAAAAGCGTTTCAGATATCAAGCGATCCAACTCGTACGAATAAGATTGAAAGTATCAACTGCTGGTTTTTCAAGGGACCTTTGAATTTTTTCTGAGATACGCTTAAAGCACCAACATTCCGTCAAATGAAATAAATTAAGTAAGCATATTTCATAATTATTGACAAGAGATGCTTTCATTTTTAATTATTATTTTAGTTCATTTAGATTATTTTAGTTCTTTATTCTCTAATCGTTTAGTCGGTGATCTAATATTTTCACCTGAGAAATATCATTATTAACTCAATATATAACCCATTACTGATGTTTTGTGTCACTATTTATTAATTGATGAATTATTGTTATTGCGTGTATATCACTCTTCGTTAAATTTATTAGTTGGAAAGAAGTGGACGCCCGCGGTACGATAAGGGAGGTAAGTGTTACTTAATAACATAAGAAGTAAGTGTTACAAGATTAAAGTGATTTCAAATAACATTTTTGAAATTTAATAAATTTGAATAATTTTCCTCTTATTGCTATCATATATAATAAATGTAGTGAATATTTTTCGAATTTGAAGCTTATTAGGTTATTGTCCTTCTGTTTTATAGACGCTTGTAATGAATTTTTTTCTAGAAAAAAAACTGGGCAGAATGTAGTAAAGTCTGAGTTTCAGTCCACCTAATGAAGATGCCGTGACCGCAACATAAATCACGTCTATAGTCTGCGGTTTGTAATTTGCTAACGAATACAGGTAAAATAAACGATAACTGCAGCTCGAGATACCCCACGAGTAGCCTTATAAGTTTACATGATAGTGAACTAATCTTTAGTAGTGGTTATGGTGACAGAAAGATTTGAAGATTCTCTTTCTTTATGAAAGTGAAGATTCTTTCTTTCAACATATGTAAATTGAAGACATGAATTGAAGTGTAACCTTGGACCTTGATTTATATGTTACTGAAGAGTCTGCACTGTAAATCATGTCAGCCTTTTAAGGCTCGCAACTCATTGACGAATTCACGAAAGACACGAGTTTAAATATCAAATGTACCGACTGTCAAGTGCATTTACGATTCTGTTTGTTATCAACAATACTTTAAAAGATAAAAATTCCAAAAAATATTGTACTTTTTTATAAGTATTTCTTTTGGCAAAAATATTTTTTCATTTGAGAGTACATAACTTACGGTTACTTTGCAATCACCTTGAATTGGATTGAATTGAATTATATTAAGATCAACAGTCTTTTGACCAATTGCAGAGCTACTTTGAGTTTACATGAGAATCTTAAATCTAACATTATTAAATCTTAAAAATACTTTCAATTACTTGTAATTTGGGACTTCTAAATATGATCTTAGTTTCAAATTTATTTTTAAGTGCTTTAAACTTGAGTTCGATACATGTATATACTAGAGTTCTATGTATCGGTATGGCTCAGAATAGCTGAATCTCAAGTTTGGTAATTGAATAAATATTCGATAAAAATATAAACCAGTAGTAAATCCAGTGCCATAAGAAATAATAATCTTCCCCTAAGAGGCCGTTCTGAATGATTACGCTTTTGTATAGTAAGTATATATAACTTAAAAATGGGCGTATCGCTAAAGGCATCCCCACACCCCCTTTGCTTCAGGTGTTTATGCGAATTTTTTGAATGATCACTAAAGTTAGTTTAATAATTATTCAAAGTAAAGCTTAAATTATTAATTTTTGTATATTTAGATTTTTACTGTGATTCGAACTTTTATCAGCTTTTTTGTCAGCTGTCAAATTTCAGATAGGACGGTACTAACGCTTAGCAAAAAAATCACTTTAATAAATGCGGGCTCTATTTTTAACATTTTTATTTTGAAATTATTTGGCCCTGAATTTTGGAATTGTAAAACTTTAAAAACTTCAATTTAAAAAGTTATTTTTTGTTGTTATTTTACTGCTGTAAAAATACCAGAAAACCTCAAATTACTTTCAGAGTCGAACTGCGATTTTCGCGCAAATGTACTTTTCGTAAAACAGGAAAGGAAAGAGTGTATCTTCAAACAAATGACGATTCACTGTACGAGCTAATGTACCTACGGATTTTTCTTTTTCTGTATTGCGGTTTACATGTCTATTATTCGTTATGACTAGACGTTTTGTCAAATTTCATCAAATATGTAGTTACCGGTTTTCTTGTTCTGTACGGCAGTTTTCGTTTGAAACAGTTTAATTTTAGATTCTGTAATTACGAATAATTGTAATTGCAACTTTTAAAAAATCTGAGTTCTTTAAGTATGAAATTGTTTATTTCAAACACATTGTGTTAATACATTCACTTTGCCATTGTTTATTTTAGACATTCATGTTCAAGTTCCTTATTTGTGAATTAAATCACTTTCAATTTTTTCAACATAAAAATTGTGTATGATAAAACGTTGTGCAATTTTGAACAATTCAAATGTGATGCAGGAAAATTTATCTAACTAAAAATTGAAAATATTATGCTATTAAACTCAATCAAATTAAAATTATGTAACTTATGCATTTAAACTAGAAACCCTTAATTTTCAATTAAAAAACGTTTAATTTAAGATTGTTTGACTTTTGGGGACGAAACATGTTTACTTGTAGAGTTTAAAGCCCAAAAAGTGTTGTTTTGTTTCATCTTAGATATGTGTAACGTGTGCAATTTTGAAAATGTTCTCTTTCAAATGCCCAAATTTTGCAGATTTCAAAAGTGTTACTAGGGGGGACACCAAATATTAAATAAGGCAATCTACAGTAGATTTTATTTAATTAAAAATAAATTTTTTCTTAAATTAAAATCGAATTATTTTATGTATATTTTTAATTTCAATTATTAATTATCTACTGTGGGTTGCGTAATGTACTGCGGGGTGGTATCTCTTATTTAATTTTACAATAAAAAAATTTTGTATTGAAAAAATTAATCTGAAACATTTGAATTGAAAATAATTTAAAGTTAATGGTTTTCTATTTTCTAATTTATGACTGTGCAAGAAGTAATTTAAACAAAGTTTTGATGCTTTAAGTATACAAAATTTATCTGACTCTCTTTTGAACTATAGGAAAAACATACTCCTAATTATTAAACAACTATTTATCATCCCTTTAGCTGTAAGCGACTGTACACTCCAATTTGGTTTAAGTCGTGTACTCATAAAAAAGTAAGGAAACAGTGCTTGGAAGAAAAACTTGACAGAAGAAATATTTATTAAAAGTTTTTTAAGTATTTAAAATAAAAAAAGTTACTATAACTTACAGCACCTTTAAATAATTTACTTATTGTAATTTGGAACATAACCAGATTTATTGTTAATCTAAATCATATATAAGGAAGGCATATTACAATACATCATTTCTTAAACGGAGTATTTATAAAAGGGATTATAAATACGCTTTACGGAATTTTACTTATGGGATTACGCATTTTTCGTTTGGTTTGTAATTAAATAACATTAGGCCCCCCCCCCCACCACCGCCAACCCACACACAAAACTGAAATTTCTTAGAAAAATCGTTCTGCAAGACCCAAAATGTAAAACTTTGCATAAATCATGTTTGGATGCTAAGGAATATGATACATTGAACAAATTTTCACAAACGTTTGCAACTCCAGTTCTGCACGAGTAATCTTTGTAATTTTGAAGGACTCTGCTCAAGAAAAATGGTGAATTAGACAAATATTTTTATTGAAGAAATAACAATTTTGTAATCAATTGGTCACCCTTCGTATTGTTTTTTAGAAATTTCTTTCGAATCTTTCAGTGTTACGTACGCAATAGTACTTCTTGTAAAATCTGAATACAATTAATGTAGAGCACTTTTATTAAATTAAAACCTGACATTTTAATAGAGGATTGTATAACATCGATGCGACTTTATAGCTGCATTTTTACTTTTAAAAATCCATATACAATTTTACTTTAAAAATTTAAGAAGAAATGGTTTGAAATGAAAAAGTTTTGTTGGAAGTTGTAGGCGTAAAAAATAAAATATTTTATGAAATAAAACACTGAAAAAAATTACGATTACCATTGCACTGCGTTAAGAAATGTTGCTGTTTGGACAATAAATTTAACATTCTACATTTTTATTATAAACAATAATATAAACGCTGCAATCTTCCTACTTTTGGCCATATTCAAAATTTTGCATTAGGATTTACGATCACTCGGTTTGTTGAATTACAGAAATTTTGTTTGTGCTACTAAATTTGGCTTAATTAACAAATTGTTAGTCATAATCACAGAAAAAAAATTTATCTTAACACGGACTAATAAATATTTAAAAAGAAGGACAACAAATTTTTTTTCATCGCGGACTCACTTTCTTTTCCGAAATAGATAACTTTTTTTATTCCTTCATAATATTTCTATTCGACTCAAAGTATTAAAGACACGTTTGTTTGAAACAATGCACTTTTTCGTTAGGCGAGGATAATTTTTTTAAAGAAGAACTGCTTTTCTATTTTAATAGAAATTTAGAAATCACTCCACGTCAATAATTTTGGAAGGCGAGAATCTTAAACAAAAAATATGAACTAGAACCCTGGTGCTTTGATCGCAGTTTTACACTTGAATTAAAGGAGAGTTGAATGGATATCACAAGGGGTGAATTTTGAGTCATGAGAAGCGAGCACTCACCTTCGGGTTCATCAGACAAATCGAGTTGCCGTGCGCGATTCACTACCCTGGTTCTTCTTCCGGTGGCAGAACCGAGGGCAAAACACGCCAACAAGACCACGAGGATCCTCATCGTTGAGGTTTGGCCCTTCGAAGGGCAACGCGCGGATTGAAAATCGCGACCGCGAAGTATCGGGAGTTCGTCGAGCGCGAATTGCAAAGAAGACGAATCCTTGTCCTGACTGCGTGTTCTGATGCTGCATGGGCTGGACCACGGCCGTCAGAGGGCTTACATAGGGCAGCCCCCACCATCGAGTTGCAGGAAACCGCAGGACCCCAATTACACGGGCGCAGGACCCCGAGACTCTTGCGCAGGAAGTACGCGTTCCGCGATCGCGATATATTATGGTGAACTTGGATCCACTTGGTTCTCCAAAACCCCGCCTGCTTGGAGTTGGAGGCTCTCAGCTAAATTTATTGGACCGTGAGGAAACACTCGGAGTCTAATCGTCGTACTGGATGTTTCGAGCTTTGAGTTGATTTGCAAGCAGGGGGTACCTGGTTGGAAGACAAGACGAGACGATGCAAGACGAGCGAATATATGCCACTGAACTTGAACCTGTGCTGTGACCATGATCAGGTCGTTTGTCAACTTGATTAAAGGCTTTAAATTATAAACTCTTTTACATTCTATGCATGTTCTTTTTCTCTAAGGTGTTAATTTTATACTCACATAATTAATTAGGGTGGCTACATTGCGGCGAAGTGCCAATTTCGAAGGAAAGGAGTAAAAATACTATACTGGCAAATATAATAAATTTAAGTCAGAATATATGAGACTTTAGTATAATTATGAGATACTTTTATAAAATTATATTAAACTTTGATGCAATCTATTTTAAAGTTAGTATTTTCGATATGAAAAAATCTCTTAATTAAACTTTTACCACCAAGCTGAAACGCAAAAGGTATATGAAAAATTTAACCGAAGACATGAAAGATTTAAAACTGGTTTCTGTCAGTGGGATTGTATTAGACTATTTAATGTTAATTTCTGTTTACTGTGTAGAGGTTACAAATTTGTTTTTGGTTGTTTGATATTTTACTTTCCAGATGTGAAACACCGTGTGTTTCATTTATTCATTCACGTATTTATCAGTAGAAAAAGTTACTGAAATATCGCAGGGCGAAATAATTAACAATCCGGCAGTCTTTTCACTCAGGAATTAGTAAAAATGACTGAAATTACAGTCATTTTTCTCATTCTCAGAACTTATTTTTCAAGTTTTTCGTAATTTTAACTTCGCTGATTCTGTAATAAAAGAACGACTGGAGTCATCAGTGTTTATCTCTCACGCGTCTTTAATACTTCCTACTGGGATATCAATGAATAACGCCTAGAAATTCAAGCATTTCTCATGAGTTAAATTCTTGAAAAATGGTTTACTGATACTTATGAGACGATTGTTTGTTTTTTTTAAATTGAAATTTAGAAGTTTTGCGTCTATTCTGCAAGTTGAATCATTTTTTATATCTTATAAACCATAAATATTTTAAACCCGTTCGTTTTTATTTAGAGAATATATATATATATGTATATATATGTATATATATATATATATATATATGTGTGTGTGTGTGTGTGTGTGTGTGTGTGTGTGTGTGTGTGTTGTGTGTATTGTGTATGGATATGTATATAAACATCCACCGCAGGTTCCCATAGCGAGAACGTGCCATTTAAAAATGACTTGATATTAAATGGCTTGATAAAATTCGACTTAAAATTATTAATTTATATCTTCCTTATTAATTTTACATACATTTTAGTCATGAGTAGTCAAAAATAACTAATTAATTTCGATAAAAAATGAATTGGAATTGGGTATCAAGACTGGCTTAGTAAATAAATATTCATCTAAGTGTGTAAAGACCCTAAATACAAGGCTACACATAAATTTATTTATTTTTAGGTTGCTTCCTCCTAAATCGGCATTTCATTTCAGTATCCTGGGCTTTGTTATTTCTCAAGGTTTTGCACTTTTAATAAGTGAAGTTCACAATCTTTATTTTTTGGGATATTACTTCTTTGTATCTCATGACCTCGATACTCGACCACCTACACTTTTGATACAACTTTTTTCTGCGTCTGCTAAAGAATTTACAAAAATAAAATAGTTTGCAAATATAACAAAGTTTTTATTTTAACAGGCTTCATTTGATTTTCTTATACCTATAAAAATAAATTAAAATATATTTAAACTGCAGCAGAGGTACCTAATTTTATTTTATTCTCATTCGCACATTGTTGCCCAAGGCACACGTTGCATTGCATAGAATTCCTCCTTAAGCAAAGTATGAAATAGGGATTCTAGGTATATTACACATTCTACCCAACTCATCCTATAAAAATGTCTGACTTCATGTACTTTATATTGTAAATTAAAATAAAATAAACAATTCTTTTTTGCGGAATATCAATGAAGGATTCTTTGCATATTTTATATTAATTGCAGTATTCTCGCTGTTCAGTATTAATTTATAACTGAAGTTGACACAGAAATAATTAGGTGCTACCAAGCGCTACCAATAATTAGGCGCTTTTAAACTTATTTTATTTTTAAATTAAAGATTGCAAAGACGCTTTACTGTGGAAAAAACTGTATTTTTGTCGACAAATCAATCTGCAGGCTACAATTTTTATCCAGCAGAATTTAAATAGTCGATGTAATGATCAAGTTTATTTTTATGAAAGAAAAATGTTTCAAAAAATTACCCTATTTTTACATTTTCGTAAGAACACTATTTACCTAAACTCTTGCATAATTGAATACAATTATACACAGTAACAAATGTTGTCACACAGATAAATAATGCTCATTGTTGTAAGCAAGACAAACAAATATTTAATTTTCGTATACTATTATTTAAGATCAGTAACCCAAATAAAGTTATTTTCCAATTAATTTCCAATTACATTAAATCATCAACAGCAGCTTGCTTCGATCGCAAGTTTGAGAATGCCTAGAGTGCGCGACTGCTGGTTCTCGCGCTTCACGCTCAATAAAGCATTTACCTCCACATTTGTGCGAAAGACCTTTTAAAATTATAGGTCAAAACATCGACAACTCTAATTTTTTGATTGTGAATTCTCATTTTTGAAAGCACCTTCGGCTTTAACGAACACATTTTTATCACATATCTTGTGGTTCGTACTCTATTTTGTCCAAAATATGAACTATTCTACATTATGTTCAACCCGATTATATCAGAAGTATATTATAATAATTATTGTTCGTCGGTCTGGGACTGCTTATTCATATATTGTCAAATAAAATACATATTTTATTTTTAATGTTATTAACATTTGCTTCTTATTTTCCATTACATTTTATTCTTAGCTACCCTGAAAAATACATATCATTTCAATAAATTTGATATTTTCTATTTATAATATGCATTGGTATTGAAACATAAGTATTTTCATCGTCTTATTTTTATAATTCAAAAAATAGGGAATCCTATTTAGAAAAAGTGGCTATTAAACATTTTATTGCATCATGTTTCATTTTTCCATAAATTTAATTTGTTCATTTTCCATGTTATTTTTTACTATTAAAACTAAAAACACGCATCCTAGTATGAGGCAGTTCTATGCTCATTTGTAGATATAATTCAGGCCAAAAATTTTCTTAAATTACGTGCTAATGTACCAAGTATCTTTGTTCAACAAATTTAATTTTTTTACTTTGAATATTATTTTTTCGATTAAAACGAAAACTACGCATCCTATCAAAAAATTATTTATGGAAAATTTGGATGAGTTTTCACTTTTATTTGGATGTGCAACTTTTGTCTATCTCTTTTTTTTCATAGCTTGTGCCGTTTGTCAAAAATATTTTTCTTTGTTTTTATCGTATTTTTACAAATAAAAAAAAATATTTATCCTATAAAGAAATGATTAAAAACAAATCATTTTATTTTTAACGTTGTTTTTTACGAATAAAACAAAAACTATGTGTCCTATAAAGAAGTGAATCAGAGTCGTATATATTTTTTGGGTGCACAATTTTTGTCCATTCACGTTTTGTCGTATCTTGCATCACTTGACCGCAAAGTGGAATTTTTTATTTTTTATTATTTTTTATGCAATCAAAATTTAAATTTTCGATTTTTCAGAAATATGTGAATAAGTCATGATAATTTTGTTGGCTATTTAAAATGGAACATTTTCCTTTCTCAGATTTTTTTAATATCATGCGTTTTGTAAATGCTGTAGCTCGGGTAATTTGTTTTTTGTCGAAAAATGTCTTTTGGGATAAATTGTAAGTACTATATGGTATTAATAGTCGTAGAAAGAATTTTTAAATTCTAAGCAAAAAGATGTCTCGAAAATGTTGAAAATGCTCCAACTTTTTGAATGTTTATTCAAAACCTCTTTTTCAACAATTCAATAATTATTATTTTCTGGCAATATGTTTTTACCAGATAAAACTTCTAGAGAATTGCAGCAATATAAGTAAAAAAAATGTTCTTCCTGAGTGAAAATGTCACATTATATTGTGCATAAAATTTCTTTAACAGAGTATCTAATTTCTGACAGTATTTTATTGGTAGATAGAACTTTGTATGATTAATGAAAATATAATGAATGAATGAATTAATTTATATACTTTTTTATCTGTTCTGCCGTCCGTTTTATAGAAGAGGCTATTTTTTCATTATGCATTCGAAAAACGTGTTACCGTAACGTTTTATCTAATTTACGTAAGCTTAAAATAATCCGCATGAAATCACTACTTTCCCTGTCAACTGCGAAAACATAAATTTTAAAAGGTCTTTTACATTCATGCAAATAAAAAAAAGTTCGCATTTTCTACCGTATCAGACACATTAAATTTAAGTATTTCGTTCTAACGTTTCCTTGACTAACTGAAATCTTTCAACTATTGTGAACATTCTTAGATTAAACTGATGCATTTCCATCAAGTTCAAGGGGAAAAATTGAGGACAGTCATTGGATAACTAAGAAAATAATTTAGTTTTATGTCAAGATTGTGAAGAATGAAATGTTTTATCGTGAATTTCATTTTTTTAATGAGAGTACCACTACTAGAAATCACATTTGAAAGATGCAAAGTTGCATTGAGGTTCCAAAGTTTGTGGTATAGTTTGCGTATTTGAAACAAATTAAAAATGTAATGTACTGTGTTATCTATGTCTTTTTTATGGATGTTAAAAATATGAACCTTAATCGTGGAAAGCTTTTTAACAAAATTATACATCTCTATATTTTTAATTTTTAATTTTTTGAAGACTAGTAAACGATCCAACGCTGAGAAAAGTTGCGCTTAAACTGAAAAAAATCTCGAACATTTTTTTCGGAACCTAATAATATTTTCAATCAAGCACATTTCGCTTCAATTTAGCACTAATATATTTCAGGAACAAGTTTTTTTCTTTCCAAATTAAAAATTCAATTCGGGAGAACGTTTTCATCTCTCCTGAAAAATGGTCAAAATGAGGTTTATGTGTTTCAAGGCGCAAATGTCTTGGTTTTATGTAAAAATTGACTTTAGCGATTTTCTTCAAATCTCGTCTTTTTCGCATTAACTGGCTAAAATAATCCAATTACCTTCGGTGTCTTTTTATGGTTCTTAGAAAATTCTAAAAACGTCCGAAGTCATGCCAAATGACGTTTTAAAAACATACCATGTTCCAAAGACATTTTTAGGAAGTATTTGGACGATTGTACGTTTTTTGGTCTTACCGAGAACGTTGCTTTGAACGACGTAAAAACTTCTTTCAAACTTTACGTCTTTAGGGCATTCTAAAAACGTCTTTAAATTTCATGCCCGCTGGGTTACTTTCGAATGAGTTATCTGATTAGACTGCCCTTCTGGCACAATTTTTTAAGTCCTAC
This sequence comes from Druon quercuslanigerum, assembly GCA_010014905.2. Taxonomy (NCBI): domain Eukaryota; kingdom Metazoa; phylum Arthropoda; class Insecta; order Hymenoptera; family Cynipidae; genus Druon; species Druon quercuslanigerum. The sequence goes on from JAAAKG020049736.1 coordinate 30,302, forward strand.
AAGAGAGGACATATTTGTCTTCAACATTTTTGAAAATATTTATTGATAAGCAGCACGATTATTGTTTTCATCGTAAAAAATTTGATGAAATATCATAAATTTTACGTTTTGTTAAAAATATGCAAGATTAGAAAAAAATAACAGTTATACATTTTTCATCCAAAAAATATCTATAAAGTTCTTGTTGGTCATTTTCTTGATTGCATACTTAGATTTCGTTTATCATGCAGAACATGATTTAAAAAATCTTATTTATTGAAATAAAATACACGATATAATAAATTTTTAACGATACAAATTTTCGCCTGAAGCAAAATGCCTGGCCTGAGTTACACAGAATAATATAATATGCATTTATTATAATAGATTTTTTTTATTTTGGAAAAACTTTAATTCTCTACGAAGCGCGAGACACGTGATGGGAATGTTTTTGTTAAAACCGAAGGAACTTTAATAAAAGGGAATAATAATCATGAAATTGCATTTGTTAATGATTTAGGATAGTCCGGCTATTGGAATCGTCATGCTGAAAAATGTGAAAAATAGTTTGCTCTTTTTTTTCGGAAAAGAAATAAGCCCTCTTTCGAATATAATCCCTTTTTTATGGGCCCTTTCAAGGTTTATATTTAAATGCGAATGTGACCATGTAAATGTTCTAAAAAAATATAAACGAATTAGACATACAATTACGATAAAAAATTCAAAATTCATCATAAAAAAGTAAGAAAATTATAAAATTATTGCAATCACGTTATAAGTATTATAATATTATAACGTTATAATACCATTTTACCCACACTAAACAAAAATTTTTTAAATCGTAAAAAATATCGAATAACTGTCTGATCATATGAACAGAAGATAAATATCTTAATTAATGTGGTTGTACCTGTATAATTCTGTAATCACTTTCCATATATATAAATATCTGCACAAAACGACTAATTAGAATACTTCCGATCAAGATACGTTCGTTTTGCAGTCTTTGAACTGCTTTCATAGTATGCAAATTTTTAGGATGACATTTTAATATTCCCGTTTTCCATCAAAATTTTTTCCAAGTATTAACTCTAACTCTATTCTATTCTAATCTATTGCATAAATGAGGAAAACTGAGTCGAATGTTTTATGTGAGTTCGAAACATTATAGAGTTCAAATTATAATAAGACAAAAAGATTATATCTATCAAGAAAAATGAAAATGCGTCTTTGTTAAGGTTAGATTAATTGCATTGTTGTGACTGTAGGCTGTCATGGTTTTGACAATTTTGTAGTGCTTTAAAGTGATTGAAGCATTTTGCACAAACTTAACTTTACACTTTAAAATATTTGAGGTTTAATATCAGATCTTTACTATACTAGTGTAAGCAAAGATTGCAATACGTGTATTAAAATCTAAAGAATTAGCAAAGTTTGTCATACAAGTATTGCAATTTTACTTCACATACTGGTATTGCAATATTTAATTTATTTTATTGTTTCGCTTTTGTCCAGTGCGCAATGCATACGACTTAAAGCTTCACAGAAAAACAAAGACCTTATTCGAAACCAAGAGAGGGCTTGTTTCAAGCTGTAACACAAAGAAGACCAGCTCCGTTAAAAACTATCCTAGCTTAAAATCTTTAAAACGAACTACTTATAGAACTACAAGTTAGAACCAATTTAGTCTTAAAAGTAGTCGGTAACGATAATATAGTCTAACATCAAGCCACCGCATGGTTTCGAAACTAGTTGTTAGCTAGATGGTAGGCTAACAACAAGCTGCTGCATAATCTTAAAAGTGGTGTCTGTAGCCAGTCTGTGGGCTTCCGTGAAGTCACTTTATAAATATAAAAGAATTGCTTTAAAGATATAAAGATAGGCTGGGAAAGGCAGTACGCGTCCCGCTTTCAATGTGTGATTGACCATATAACATCTGGCAGGAATTTTACCGCCAAAGTTAGAAAATTCGCGCGTGAACACCGGATCAGTTATCACATACTTAACAAGTCAAAGCTGTTGTCCATCAGGCAGCATATTGTTAAGAGAATACGGATACTGTCTGACGCTAAGAGAAGTTTAGAGCGGAGAGAGAGGTGGGTCAGAGAAAACTAACAGTTTCTCTCTGACCCATCTCGACTCTTCCAAGACCCTCCAGTTGCTGCCGACCACCCGCCCGAACCAGAGGAGGTCGAAGTCTTTTGGAGAGAAGTCTAGAAAGTGCAACATAGACTTGATAAGGACTCAAAGAACATAAATAACTTCAAGGAGCTGTGTAATGCCCTCATAATAACACCTGAGGAAGAATAGCCAACCACAACTGCCGAGGAGGTGAAGAAAGTATTGAGAGGTATGAAAAACTATTCCGCTCCAGGACCAGATGGTATGAAGACCAGCTGGTGGAAGAAGTTGCCTTTAACCCACCACCATCTGGCCCGTATTTTCACCTCATATTTGAAGTCGGAAGAGCCAATTCCGGAATGGTTGGTGGAAGGGCGCACAGTACTCCTGCCGAAAATGGGCAACTTAGCCGACCCCAAGAATTACAGGCCAATCACTTGTGTGATAACACTGTATAAGATATTAACAGCTATCCTAAATGATAGGGTTGTTCGGGCAATCGCACCTGTGTGGCAAGAAATGTATGAACAACGCGGCTCAAAGAAAGGCGAAGCAGGATTCCGGGAGAACCTGCTTATCGATAGATGTTTCTGCAAAGATGCAGCATCCTACTTGCGTGACCTATCGATGGCCTGGATTGAATACCGGAAAGCTTTCGATTCGGCCTCCCATAAACTTATCATCTGTTTTTCGCAAAGCTTGCAGCTCCATCCGCAAATCGTGAGGTGCGTAGAGAGATTGATGCCACTTTGGAAAAACAGATTTACTATCTCATCTGGAAAAAATCTGCTGACAACTAACAAGGTCACTTTTCAAAGAGGTGTCTTTCTGGGCGACTCCAAGAGCCCAGTCCTTTTTTGCCTCACATCACTGCCATTACCTCTAGCACTTCGCCATTCCCAGGGGTAACTTTGCGGCAAACCTGCAAATCGAAGGCACAATGTCACCCATGTATTTTACATAGACGATCTTAAGATTTATGCTAAAAATAAAGAAGAACTACATATAGCTCTAGGCATTGTCGAACGATATACTAAGGAAATAGGAATGGAATTTGGGTTAGACAAATGAGCCAAGGTTTATTTGAAGCGAGGAAAACTTAATGGCATCTCTGAAGACCCTGAACTTATCGATAGAAGCGTTATACGACAGCTTTGTGCTGGTAAGACTTATACGTACCTGGGCGTACCATAGAGCCGCATTCAGGATATGACATTTATAAAGGATACTCTACGAAGCAGATATAAACAGCTCATCTGGCAGATTTGGTCTTCCGAACTGTCGGCGTGGAATAAAGTATCTGCAACGAACATGCTTGCCGTCCCGGTCGTACTCTATTCATTTGGAGTGGTCCCATGGACGAAGAACTAGCTCAGATCCCTTTATATCGGGACGCGAAAGGTTATACACATAAATAAATGCATGCATCTCAAGTCCTCTGTTCAGCGACTCTACATCTCACGCGGTCAAGGTGGTTGCGGAATATTGAATATTGAATGTTCTTACAACAGGATTATTTTGGGTACAGCACATAGAGTCACAAATGGAAGAGATCCTCTTCCTAAAATGGTCAGGATGTATGAAGAAGAGGGCAAAGGAGCGTTTCTGTATAAAGCAACGGAGGAGGCTGATGAAACACTCGAACTTAATTTCAGTATCAGGAGTGAGCAGAATACATAAAATTTTATCTATATCGAGTACTCACTCCTGAAAGCCCGGATTCAGAAAGCACAGAAGAAAAACTTCTGGGAACAGTTCTTCGATAAGAGGATGCATAGCATCTTCCACTGAAATATGGGGCATCAATCAATGTCGTGTGAGCTAACTTTTGCTTTTCTTAAATCACGCGGATTGAAGTCGGGCACGCTGCAGAGCGTGCCGTGCACATCCCGAGCATCTAAGACACATACTCTCTAGTTGTCCAACTCATGCAGGAACGACATACATCTAAAGGCACAATGAGGCACTAAGAGTGTTTTATTACTATCTCTGTCACTCTTACGGCATTAACCTTAATATCGCTCCGCTAAACGCTCCTAGGGAAATAGAATCAATTGTCGAGAATGAGAAGTGTCGCATATACTGGAACTTTATATTCTCGACAATTGTTTCTGTTGCACACTCGAGGCCTGACATAGTTCTCCCTGACTTTGAGAAGCGAACCATGTTCGTTATTGAATTTTCGGCACCAGCTGAAAAAACATTATAGCCAAGGAGAATGAAAAGAAAGAGATGAAAGAAAAGAAAATGGAGTTGCGACGATTGTACCCTGAATGTTCTGCTATTTAATCGTCCTTATTATCGGCGCTCTTGGAGGTGCCAAGCTTTCACTAGTTAATAGCCTGAAAAGCATCCCCTCGTGTCACAGACTGTAACCACCTATCTCACGGTCGTGAGACGTAGTAATGGCTGACATTTTACAGCGATTTCGCTGATATCGGGTGCAATTGATCAGATTAGCACCTGATCTTGGCAAAATCCTGCGGTTGTCCTTATGAAAAAATTTTAATGATATATGGTCAAAGCAATTGTTATCTGTGTGATTGGTTTATCCTGATTATTGAATATACTATTATTTGTATCAAAGAGTAAAAATCTTGTAACATTTAACTATACCCTGTTCGCCGAGAGAATAACCTACAGGCGGACTAAATTACATCCAATGTACGCAACTATATGGAAGCCTTTCTTAGAAACTTACCCGCACGCTTCAATATTGGACACTTTCGTCCATATAAATCCTTCTTTGACAGTATAGTCTAGGCGCCAAAGGGGGTCCCCGCTACCTTTTTAATTTAGATGGACTTTGATAAGTGTTTTTTATGTATTTTCACCCGCTGAACACGAATATCAAGAGGGGCTTTTTGTCCGACTGGTCAAAAAAATGTTATAAACAAATAATTATTTAAACAATGAAAAATGCATTTTTCGCGTACAAAAAATATTTCATCGTATTCTTTGAGTGATTTTAGGAAGAAAAGTTTCTTACAAATTTTTTTGTAGGACCCTTAGTTTTTGCAAAAAAAAAAAATGTCAAACTTTCGAAAAAAGCGATTTTCGTCATTTTTGAGCTTCCACTGCTCTCGATAGGATTGACATTTTCGAATTTAGCGCAAGCCAGCGCTACTGCATATGGCGGAAGTCTGGTGGCCTATTTATAGGTGCTCGATGCGGCTATGCTGTATTTCGCGGGCCGCCAAACGGCGCTTTTTGGAGCCGAAAAAAACATGCACGACAAAATTTTTTTGAGTATCGAGTTATTGTTGATTGTAGATCATAACTTGAACTTTTCATATCTGTAAACAGAATTCGAAAATGTCAATTCTATCGAGAGCAGTTGAAGATCAAAAATGGCGAAAATCGCTTTTTTCGAAAGTTTGACATTTTTTTGTGCAAAAACTAAGGGTCCTACAAAAAAATTTGTAAGAAAGTTTTCTTCCTAAAATCACTCAAAGAATACGATGATTTTTTTGTACGCAAAAAATGCATTTTTCATTGTTTAAACAATTATTTGTTTATAACTTTTTCTTGGCCAGTCGGACGAAAAGCCCCCATTGATATTCGTGTTCAGCGGGTGAAAATACAAAAGAAACACTTATCAAAGTCCATCTAAATTAAAAAGGTAGCGGGGACCCCCTGTGGCGCCTAGACTAGTATCTCCGCCCAAATACGTAAACATGCACGTTTGTAGGTTATTCGCTCTGTGAACAGAATATATCCAGAAACAATTAAAAAGCAGATAGGTGCGACAACTGTACGACGCGTCTAGACCTTGAGGGGCTTCATTACCTTCATTACCTTCTTCTGTAGAACCCAAGTATTGCTGCCTTAGGTCGAAGACAAAGTGGGGCCCTTAATAGCTCTTTTTAAGACATAATTATTATAACAAAAATAAAAACAAGACCATCATAGAAGTAAGACTTTTCTTCTGTGTGGGAAGTTAGGGTTGCATTCTCCGTACCTGGGAATTTCGATTTTGTTTTAACCTTTCTACTGAAAAATTATATTATATATAAGGAAATATAACAATAAATCTATGGCATTATTACAACAGATGTATTGCAATTTTATCATACCAGTATTTGAAACTCACAATATGCTACATATATATTGGAACGTTAGCTCACGTCTCGTAAATAAACTTTCAATACGTTTAATGGACAGTACCAACAAAGTTTTTTACATTGTACATATCGGGGAAATCCAGGCCTTAGGTAACTTGAATATTTATTTTTTATTTACTGTTTCGATTAATACATTAATGCGTGCCTCAGTATAAAAGGGGTACCCACTATTAATGTGGTTACCATATAATCCCAAATCTTAAGTGGCTCACCATTAATATCAGTACTCTACTTTTACTGGATGAAGAGCATATCCTATCTGCATCTAGAAAAATTTAAATTGAGAATTTTCTACTAAAACTGGTTTTATACATTCAGACTCATCTTCTAAGAGTAAATTACAAAAGACTTAAAACGTTATAAATTGAGACTTTTGAACTGGTATATCAGTATCTGACGTTTAATTAATGTCCAAAATTATAATCGATGTTTCTTTTATATTCAATAAGCACGCAGAGAAAGTATTTATTGTAAAATTTGGCAATATAATATCTTTAAAAGCGTTCGATGGCAATCTAGGATATAGCCGAGAAAGTCATATTTTTGTCACAGTTATATGAAGAAATACTTTTGCCATATTAATTATAAATAGACTACGAACTTAGCAAATAAATTAAGAAAATTTTAATTAGAATAAAATCAAATTTAAGATCTTATTTAACGTTCAATAAAAAAGTTAATGCATAGAATTACTGAAAATAAAACGAAGTATTCAACAAACAAATTTTGTCCTTTTTTCTCCCTTTTTATTTTTGTCCTAAATTTTTTTTCTTTTTCAGGATTCGTTCTTAAGATTATCTTTTTTCAAATTACAACAGAAAAATTTTATGGTGGTTGTCCAAAATTGGTCGTTGGATTCCTGGTTTTATTTTCAGCAATTCTATACATAAACTTGGTAACTGCAATTTAGAGCTAGAAATTAAATAATAATACCGTAGTTGCAACCCTTGTGGAAAAATTTGACGGCAGTCTTGAATCCTGCTAAGTCAGTACAGTTTTTTTCAAGCCTGTCTAGATACGCAGTACTAGCCAGGCGCTACACTGAAGCTGTCTAGTTTCGCTAAGTGTTTGATTCAAACTTTTCTGCTGTCTAGTCCTAGTCTTGGCGCTATCTAGGAGTTGGTTACGTATTTTAATATATGAAGACTGTTCATATTTAAACTAATTTCTAGACAGAATACCGGTTAGAACTTAAGCAAAAATTAGAGAAGTGAATTCAGAAAATAATAATTCTGAAATGAAAGATTTAGGAAATTACAATGAATAATTGCACAAATGCTCAAGTAATAATAAAATGTACAATAATTCACATTTGAGATAAGAAACAGTAATTATTCAAGGTGATTGAAATCTTAACATACAAACTGTATTCTTAACAACGATTTTTTAAAAGGAATGTTTTGAAATATTTTCTTTCAATTGAATTATATAGTAAAGTTATAATAAATTTATATCAAGTTTATAATAATTACAATATGTATAATTGTATGTATTATATTATTAACATTCCAGAAAATTAAATTTTTAAATAAATGATTTGTTTATTTTTACTTTAATAATTTATTAATTTCGTAAATGATCATTTATCCTAACGTACTATTTATTTGAAATAATAAACAATAACTATTTCTTAGCCTAATTGCAAGTATAATAATACAAACATTATTATTTTCAATAATTTATTCACACATCAAGCACTTTTAATGTTTAAATATTATTTCACGTTTTATTGTTATCGATATTACGATGTCACGAATTGAAATTAATATCCACAAAAATGAAAATAATTTATCTTTTAGACGGTTGAGTGTGTTAAGGCGATAGCACAAAAAGACAGCAATGTTATATGACGTTGCATCAAAAGTTCAACATCCCGAGTATGTACAATATATGCGGAAACTTATTTTTTCATTTTTTTTAAGACAAAAAGTTTTTTTTATAATTTTAATTATTTGAAAAATCTATGCATTAAACTTTTACGTGATAAAATTTAATGATATTATTTAATTATTAATGATTTTCCATTAAAATAGACGATCTGTCTAGAAACTAGTTGATCAGAAAATGAGATCAGAAACAGTACAGCGCCATGAAATTTTTCCACAGGGAAACAAATAGCAGTTTCAATAACATGAGTTGCATTATCGGTAAGAAAAATGACCATTTTCATTGGGATCGAGCAATGAGAGAAAAATATTTGAATATCGTGCATTGTGAAAATTCCCATTTAAAAAGTTCTTAAATCTCGTTTGTCTTATTTCATGAAAATATCTCTTGTCTGATGCTCCGGAGATCCGTGTTCGATTCTCGCCAGCGCTGACAATAGGTGCCACTGTAATACATATTATCTGAAGCAGTGAATGCGAAATCATTTTTATTTTGGCTCTTCCGACCATGGCATTTTTTCCTCATTTCTAAGAGAAAAATTAGAAATACGTAGGATAAACATCGAAAGAATGTTTTCACTACGATATTCTGTAAACTTCAAGGTCTTTCCTAAGGAGCATAGAAACTTTCTTTCGGTATACGTACAACTACTTAATCATTTATTATTATATTCAAATATATTTAGAAACTTTATAGTTTAATATTCACAGAAGTACTTTTCGAAATAGTCACACCACAGCCCAGTTTGCTATTGCCTTATTGTAAAAATAAATATTATCATACAAAATTTCACAACCAAAAGTTTGACCGAGTTTGTTCTCAAAAACAGATAGAAAAGGGAATCTATAAAGAGAATAATTTAGCATTACCTGATGGAGTTTAACAATACGAACTATTTTTTTAAGAATGGAATATGAGCTTAAAATGTAGATCTTTTAAATAGTGTTTGAAATATATTAAAAGGCATAAAATGTTATCATTACGATCAAGAAATACAATCTTTCTGAACTTTCGGGGGATGAGTAGTAAGTTGAGAACATTGACAGCCGGTGCCATCCCTCCTCTTGAAGTCCTGCCTTTCCCTTATGAACGGATGATCATGATCTTGATCTTGATGGCGTAAGAAACGAGCTTCTCGTTGCGTCAAGGTCAAATAAAATTTGTAAGGTCAAGGTTACTGACCGCATTACGAGAGTCTGCAACCCACTAAATCTCAGTTATTCTGAATACTTGTTTTCAAGCCTTCATGTATAAACTTACTTCACTTTTTTACTTTAAACATAGATAAGGTAAGGTAACTTTTGAGGAAAATGTAACTTTTAGTCATAAATAAAATATCCGTTCATTACTTTTAATATAGTTCATTTGAAAAGTTTCTTGAAATTTATATAAGAATTTAAATAACAGATTTGTGCAAGGTAAATTTAATATTTTCCTGAGGTAATTTTTTCAATAACAAGTTTGCTTTCTATAGAAATTTTATTTTTTTCAATTTATTAAATTTCTGTTGCTTTAAATAAATGTCTAATAACAAGATTCTTTAAAATTTCTCAAATTTAAACTTCACGGGCAAAAAATGACAATATTTTGAGAAGCACGCATGCGAATGCATTAATTTGAAGAAAAAAAACGAAATGAAGATACACAGAAGAAAAAGAGAGAGTCATCATTCAGCTGTTTTAAATTTCTAAGAAGTTTTTAATAAAGTGTAATTTTTAATTTTTATTTAATAAAATATTTGCATAAACTATAAGAAATAAGTTTTAGCTAGAAATAAGAAAACATCTCTGTCGAGTTATCTGCTTTAGTTTTTTTTTATTTCTTTAAGGGAATATTAGCTAATAGCAAATAAAAATTCCATAAAGTCCAAAATGATATTCGTATATATTTCATATTTACATTAAACTTATAGAACTCTCAACAGTCACTATTACCGAAAAAAAGTTTGAAATACTATAATGCCTTATATTCAGCTAGCGGCTTTGGTGAGGCATATACTTCGAACGGCAGTGATATTAATGTCTGCAGGGGTCTCTCAGACCCAGGTGTGACATTTAGCGTTAATTTTTGGAAAGGGAAGTTGATTTTTTTACTCAATCGGAAATTAATAAGGGACACTGTATGACAATTTTATTTGATATAAAGTTAATAACAAATAGTTTGGAAAATATAGCGCATGTTTATGTAGTGTGTATACTATAATAAAATGTTTTTTTGTAAAGTGAACAGTCGTTCTAAGGTAAATTGGGTTCGTTAAACATACGTCTTAAGATATTCTGTGTTTGTGCTCTACGGGATTAAATTTTCAGTTATGTCCAAATTTTTAAAATCGTTTTAATGAAATTACAATAAAACATCTTTCCTCTATGAAAGCGAATTAACTACAATATTTTTCTAGCCATTTATTCAATTTTGCGAAAGTAGAAGATTGATTAAGTTTTCCGCTTTAAAAAATTGTACTTTTTCAGTAGATGCAAAACGATATTTTTGCACCGCTCTAGGGTTAAATGTATTCGAATCATTTTAGACTTATTTTAAAGGCAAAGTCCCATTGAGTTTTTTGAACAATAGGGAAAACTCCGAAAAATGTTTTCAACATTTTTTAAAATGAAGAATATACATAACATTGTATTAGATCACAAAATTGTAAAGAAATATTGTACTCAATCTAAAACTATAAATCTAGCCATTCTAGACATAAAGTTGAGCAGAAAAAAATAATTAATATTTAATAAAAATTTAGGAAAACATTAATATTTGAATTATTTTTACAATATTTTCTTATATAATTGAGAATTAGGAACTCTCTATTTCAATTAGTAAATAAATATATTTACCATAGCATAATCAATGGAAGATTATTTGTGATTTTGAAATTAATTATGTAATAAACTGGCAAGCTACCAAAATCGGGCTATCTAGATAGGGCCAGACTCGAAATGAAACTCGATACCCGATCAACGCCCAAGTGCAGAGCCCAGAGACAATCCATTCTCGCCCCGCTTGTGCCCATATTGAATTTATTTTTATTATTCCTAATTGAATGAGATTTTTAAATTAAAAAAATTGTGTATGATAAGCTATTTAAGTATTTCGCAATTTATTTTTGCTCTTAATTTCTATATTGACCTTAAATCTAATAAGTTAATTTGATAGAAGCTGATTATAATATTGCACTAGCTCTTTAAGTTATTTTTACAAAAGCGAAAACACTACAATAATAAGGTTGTATTCATATACCGATTATATCAAATCACCAAAAACTACGTTAAAATAAATATGTTTATGTCGTCACTGTTGATCTAGTTTGTTTTCAAATTCAACACAGTAAATATTACTTCGGTTACATTTCTTATCAATAAATAAGCGAATTTCAAAGTAAGGTTTCATTTTAACATACTTGATTTTGCTTCCTATAGTCTTCAACACGTAGCTTAAGAATATTTTGAAGTATAAGATGCCTACGAACTCTTCTTGTTCTCGTTTTTGGCATTTCTTCACTTTTTTGTCACTTTTTCCATCATTAATTGAAATGCTTTTGAAGTTTGGCACTTCACATTAAAACTCGGGAGATTTAGAATCTACTGTCAAGATGGGCTGTTAAGTCAGGGTCTAGAGGGGGCCAAATTTAAGATCCACAAAATTGTGTGCCCGATCTGGCCCAAGTCGGAAATAAAGCAAATATTTGGCAATTTCTTCACGGGCTACAACTAAATTTTTAAATCTGAAGAATGTTGTGAAAAAGTATCTTGTTTCAATTCTATGTTATATACATATAGTTTGAGTGTCGCAAAAAATTATAATTCTAGAAAGAGCGTGTACAAATAACAATAAAATAGCTACCCAGTCTGCTTTAATCCAAATCGGATGTCAACATGTTGGGCAATCGAATTAATGCATTACTAAATAATTAATTATAAGGGTAATGGCATTTTGTGAATTGGACATGGGATGTGCTTCGTAAAACATGTGCTGTTACCACAGCACTGACCTTAGAAATACTGCAATAATCGACGGCAATTAATTTCTAGCATTTCACCTGAAATGACTATCAACTTCCTTAAATTAATATTATTATTAACAATACTACTAATACAAAAAACGCGTCTACATTAACCTTTGAATCGTATAACCATTAAAAGTCAGAAACATTTATTGGCTTGTCTTACGAATTGATCAGGTTTGTGAATTGGGAGAATTTCCTGGATTCACGAGATGCAATCTATATAATTATCTGAAGCTCGTGCAGAAACGTCATTGCCCTGTCTGAGAGCGAAGTTTAAAACCGACGAGGCAAAATGTGTGCACGAGAGGGATAGCATGTCACTGATTTTGCGGTCGTTGAAATCTCCAAACGCCTCGAATTTACATTTTGTTATTCGTTTTCTCAATCTTCATATGTATTTAAAAACAATCATTTATCTTGATCACAATTTAGAAAGGAGATTTATATATA
>JAAAKG020049737.1:0-18447 GCA_010014905.2 Druon quercuslanigerum
CTTAAATATTTCAGATATTACAAATAAATTCTTTGCTTACTCTGGATATATCAATTCTTTAAATTAGGGTTAATCTTTATTCTTTCGTTCGTATGGTATTCATTTTTTTCCGCGTACCACTTTCTCCATTTTTAATTATTCTATATTTTGTAATCTGAAGTTTTTAAAAGTATGTTATTTTAAATTACCTAATTACCGGTATCTAATTCTTCGGAGGACGATTCGTGAACTGTCTTTGAACAATTTGAGTCCTTTTGAATATTTTTCAGTAAGTTCTTCACAGTTATCGGACAACTTGAACATTTCTTAGATGCTCCCTAAAAAGTGTTGAATGTTTACACTTGTACACTTTTTCCCCAATATCTACACCTATGTATATGCAATATGATTTTCTTTGTCGATCAGTTTGTCGTAAAACCTCCAAAAATAATCCTGTGGATTCATTTTATGACAAAACGTACAGAAAAAACCTAAGAATTATTCATATGCGTACCGGCTACTGGCACAACAAAGCCCACATGTCTAGAATTTTAGGTTAACTTTTCATCGTACATTAAGAAAACGTGATAACGCCCTAATTCAACGTAATTATGCGTAGTACGACTAATATGCACCGATACGTCTAATAATTTGGCACTATAAAGTGATTGAGAATGAGGCTCAATTGATCGCATTTTTTAATTCTCATTAATGCTGAGTCAATTCTCATAGCACATAAAGATCGAGCATATTCTCGAGGATTTTGTCGTGCTCGTGAGTACTACTTCGAGTACTTAAACTATTTTACATACTAATTAGGTCCCTCTTTTCGCGGACGGTTACATGTAATCTCCACATGTGTATCTAAAAAATCACATTATAAATTTTCAACGTCTTATAATAAAGGGCCGTTTTCCATTTGAATGTAACATCTTGTGCATAAAATGAGTGTAAAATTATTTTTATTGATACCTACCATCATCTTATTGTCATATGTACTTATTGCTTTTACGTAAGTCATGTGCTACCTTCACACAAATATATAATAATTAACACTTTTTAGCGTGTGAAAGCTTCAAACCAGGAGCTAAACATGTTTTTCTTTAATTTGTATAAAAAATTGGACAGTTATTCTTGTACCAAACGAAAGAAAATATTGAAATGATAAAACAAAAATAAAATTATTTTTTTTTTGGGCCACTTTACTGAATAAGCAATAATTAACGGCTAACCATACGGTATGGCCTGGGGCTAGTTAAAAAAATCTCACATTTATTCCAGCCTAAAACCAGGCTTGTTTTAACGTGTAATGTGCACTGTACAAGAAGACAAGGTTTACTGAAAACAAGTTGTAATGTAAACTAGAAATATTTGCAAATATTACAAAATTTCTTATATGTATTTTAACACTCTTTAATATTTTACGAATTGGTTTTTTATAGTAATAAACACTTTTTTCATCACGATAATAAAATTAGTTTTATTAATAATTAAGGAAACTATAGTTTAATATTTTTAACAGAAAATTTACGTAAAAAATTAAAATAGAATGCGTAGAAACCTTTTTCAATTATCAACAAAATATCATAGTTTTTCAAATAAAATAATTAAAATAGTTACAAATTTTTGTTGATCTGAAAATAATAATTTATATAATACCTGTTTATCTTTAAAATGATAAGTTATTAATATTGGTATTTATTAAAACTGATTGAACTGATTTTTATGATACGCCAAATGTTTAATGAAACGAATTACACATTTTTTGAAATTGTTACAATTGCAAAGCTTTGTCTAGGGGGGAATTCTTTCCTAGATGCAACACGTGGAAGTAACCAATGCTTCTAAAGAAAGCCTTCTATAAACAATGTGTCTACTTTCGAATATAGAACAAAAATATTTGGCGTACGCTCACAAAATTTCTGTGAATCTAGCTACCATTTCCAGTTTCGTATTTTTGTTGTAATTTTGTATTTTTTGTGAATATTTTTTAATTCCTGATCAAGATTTAGTTTTTCCCAAAAAGCTAAAAATACACAGCAACGTTTGCAACCACATTTATTACGAAATTCTTTTATAATGTTTGTTTCTCTATTACTTAAACCAATTACCAATGCTTCCTCTATAAGAAAGAAAAATAATATGACTGAATGGTTTCTGGTGGTGCCAGATTCTTATTTTTATTTACAAGCGCCGTCACACTGATACATTCCTAGTTCTACAAATGGCGATTGAATAACGCACAATATGTTCTCTAACGGTACTGTTGACACACACTGACACACACAAAGTATGATAAGAATTACATGTTCGGGAATCGATATTCTTTTATCGACTGTCAGGAATCAGGAATTTGGTATTGAATATTTGGAGTCCGTCATTGACTAACAGGAAGTTGGCATTTGCTATCAGAAAGTTTTAATCGATTATTGTAATTAGTTCCTCGGGAATTTAGGTCCTTTCATCGACTAGCAGAAAGCCGGAAACGAATTTTTGGATGCGTACACTGACTATCAGGAAGTCGTCATCAAGTATTAAGTTTTATGCATACACTGCTAAAAATTAGCACCATATACCTATTAAGATACATATATCGATTTACAAAAAGTCGGTAAAGAATATGCGGAGTTGCTGACTGTCAAGAGGTCGGCATCCACTATTAGGAAGTCCACACCGATTATTACGGTTAGTTCCGCGAGTATTGTGACTTATTTATTGACTCTTGGAATAGTTTTAAGTATTTGGTACAAGGAATTTAAGATAACAAATTTTGCGCCAGTTTCAATGTTACAAAATCTGTACACAAAATTTAATTATTCACAAGATATAAATAGTATTCCTATATAGGTATACAAAGTGCATCATCCATTTTCACGTGCAAATATCGAGAAAACGCAGTATTTGAACAAGTTGCATTCATTTGGAATTTAATTCAATTTCGTGATAGGGTGCAGGCACAGAGAATGTTGATAATTTAATACAACCCGCCTGCCATATGTCTGTAAGTGGAAATTGTTTTGCAACTCTATTGGACCTCAAATCTCGAATTCGTTGAAAGGAAAGCGCTCGCTTTACTCATTATGGCAATCAGAGAACCGCATGTCGATGTTTCAATTTACATATGTGTTAGAGCTGTTTCGCGCACAAACTGGCGCTCTATAGACCAAAGAGTATTTCGACAATTTAGCTTCGTAACATCCACATAGTGCTGTCGGCACCCATAACCAATTCCTAATTTAATCATATTATAAATTCATTATGAGGATTCGCACAATGTGTACACGCTCCACACACTTTGAAAATTAACTGAGGAAAATGGAATTCGAGAGGAAATATGGATTACCAATGCACGTAATACTACAAGGTTTTTCAGAGTTCCTTAAATAACTATGGCATTTCAGCCAAACACAGAGTGTCTAAGAATGACTAGTAAAATAACATAGGCTGCGTGAATAAGTCGTTTGGCGCACTCTGCGTTATCCATTGTTGCAGATCAGAACATTAATTTTTACAGAACTTCATTCACATCTGTTGAATGGCAGTTGTGGTTCTTCTCATTGAAAGTCGCAAATATATATAGGAAGTTATGCTAGAGTAGGTCACCAAAAATCTGTAAATGATTTATGTAATTTAAGGTAAATTGTGCAGAACAGTAATTTACGCTGTGGGAAGACTTAAATATTTATTAAACTGTTTAGGTGACAACAATGATACTGTTGAAAAAATCTATTATTTTATTTTTACTTTAATTTTTGTTAATAAACAATATTGAGGTTCGTTCCCTTACTTGTCTTGATTTCCGAACATGCCATAGCTTCGGGATCAAAAATTGGAGACGAAAGCCCACTCATTCCTGCATAATGCAAAAATATCACATAGATAAATATAAGACAAAACGGGAAAATTTTTCTTTAGGATTTTTTACTCAAACTAAAATATTTTTTCCTGCATTGAACACTATATATGCCTTTAACACATAATAATGAACTTAAAATTTTGTTTCGCATTGCAAAAATACCATGTTCTGATTTTTATATGGATTTAAAAAAAAAGTCTTTCGTCCCGCTTTGCCTCTTGAACGGCGAAAAGCGGGACGCTTTGCTGAATAAAAAAGAAAATAAATTATGAGCAAAAATAAATTAAAAAGACTAAAAAAGTCAGTCATAATGTTGCAAGCACTTGTTGTAACAAGTTTGATTGTCTATTTTTCATATGAAAATGACCAAAATCAGGCCTCACAAAATACGCAGACATGAATTTCGTCTCCATCCTCACTGTTGATACCTGCTCAAGACTGATGAGCTCAATTGTCAGATGAACTGCATTGGATCCACTGTTCGATCGAAAAATCTTTCAAATAATCGCGATCTTAAATTTCTGCAATCGACTGAAACCGAAGGCTTTTAAGTACTTTCAATTAAAAAAAGATATGGATGCTGAAGCAATTTTAATTTAATAAACATTTTTATGACATACGTGTAGTTGAAAATCAGTCAAAATTATGATAAGGCCCGAAAACGACCTATGCGTCTCATAACTTGAAAAATGTCAACAACATTATAATAAACTGACACGGGAAATCTCTGAAACGACTAAAATACTTGTTCCTACTATTTCCAGTACAGAGTGTCACACCACATATGAGATATAATAATTATCGCGTTTTACGCTTGTCGTCATTTTATCCCTCGTTCCCCAACTAACATTTACATAAAACTATTTGAAAGGCGAACAGTTTTCTTAATTGCATAACATTTTAATATGAAAGCCATGTCGGTTATACTGTTGAAAAACAGTTGTACGTGTCGCTCACATTTATTGCTTTTTAAACCTCGGTCAAATTTGTCTGCTAACCTCATATTAGTGCTTTTAGCGATTCTCAAAGCGATCGAAAGGACACTTTATATTATTTAAACATTCCTCTTCTTACAGTCTTATTAGCATGATGTCATATATAGGTTTTGAAAAAGTAACAGCAGAAACCTGGGAAAATAAAAATTAAACATAAACTATTGCAGATATCCGTGTAGGACTCCAATCAGGGATTTGGCCGGGTCTCGGCCGGATAACGAGAAATTGGTAACCTGTTTCATCATTTAAGGCTCATTGCAAAGAATACGGTCAACTTTAAAAATCAAATGAAGTTTATCAATTCTGGCAAGAAAATTGGAGTAGAATTTCAATCCCCATTGATCGAATCTCATAAAAATTTTGAAACCACGTGCTGATGTAAGGTTAGGGAGAAAGAAAGGAAAAATTGTATACACAACAGTATATTTTAATGTAAAATAATTATTATTCGCACTAAAAGTAGGGGTTTCAAACTTATTACTGAATTAAGGTTGATTTTAATGGCTGGTCTCGATTATATTTTCGAACTTCGAAGAGACGACGTGACGTGAGTCCAAGGAGCATCCTCGTTCCAGGAGTTATGAAATAATATATAATACATATAAAATAAATCTTTAAATTATACTGTTTATGTAATAATTCATCTATAATCTATAATCTTTGTCAGGCGTTAGAGCTATAAAACGTGATCCTGTTATGGCTCTTCCAAATTCAATAAAAAAGCAGATATTATCATTTAAATTAATCAGCAAATTTTGAGTTTTCCTGATGCACTTCAGTGATAATTTCAATAAAAATGAGGGATATTTTACTTAAATTCAGTGAAAAATCCTTAATGATTTTTCCTAATGACAATCAGTATTGTTTCAGTGTTAGTCAGTCAAAAACCTTACTGTTTTGTTTCAATTACGCATTTCTCACTGAATTAAATTTATAGAGTAGTGATTCAACATTACTTGAACTCGAAAGTCTGAACGGAAGGGGTCGATTTGTTTGCCTAATGCAAACAACATTAGCAAACCACAAGTTTACGGTGCTGGATACATAAGTAGGCACATTTCCTGTTTTAGCAGTATTTTCCAACTGCATCATAAATATTCATGATGCTTACGTTAAACAGTGTACTGCAAACATATTTGAAGAGATAAGGCACACATGGGTAATTTTAGCAGAATTAGATAGAGTGGAACTTTGCCAATTACAAAAGAAATTGGATTCAAATACTAAGGTGTTTTCTAATAACAAGTTTTATTTATAAAAAACAATGTCCACGAGTAAAGGTAAACTGAAGTTTTTTAGATTTTTACTTTTTAGATCCTTCTTAAGTAATTCGAAAAATAACTTTAACTACAGATCCGTTTTTTAATTATCATTTTAAAACTCTATATGACCGCATAAAGCGCAAATTCTGAAGAAAGGTCCAAGAGTGTGTGAAATACAAATATTGAACAATCCATTGTACATAATAGTAGGTATTTATTGTTCCGTAATTTCAGTTTTATTTAATCTCATTTGACCACAAAATTCCCGCAAAATGCATTTTGCATTTTGGAACCACTATTTAAAAAAAATACTAGAACAAAACCACTGTGTAATCGTAATCCAAAATTTTGAAACCAGAAAGCCGATAGATTGATGTACATAAGAATTTATCATAGAAATTGATATTTATTCAGTTACGTTGAATCATACAACGAAGCATAATTATTTCTTCTAAAATTTTTAGGCATAATCTTCTAACTATATCAGACTTTCCTGAAAATAATTGTCTAAGAAATTCAATTAAATCAACGGCAGCCGATATAGCTTATAGGGAGAGTGGGATATGGCGCCACTTTGAGAAGCAAACGATGATACCGTGAAAAAGATATCTTTAGTTTCTACAGTGCGTCTTCAGCATTTTTTACGGGGATCGTCATATTACTGCAATTTATTATTACAACATTATTACCTCATGCTCTATATGAAATTATATAGGGCCCTAATACTTTCCCTACTTCGAAGGGAAATTAATTCAGATTTTTTTACCCATTATGTTAAATGTAACTGTTTCCTGCCTTTTTGGATGGAAAGGGACCGAGGATCAGTTGCGTCTTTTTTTCTAATAAAAAACACGTAAAGTTCAAAATGTTACAAATTTACTGCAGTGTAAGCCTTAACAGAAATTGCATTATTAACTTTATTACCATGAAACATTGTTTTTTTATACGAAGTATCTCATTTTAAGGCTTGCCCTTTACTATGTTCATTTGATCTCAAAATATTCAAAAGATTTGAGAAGTCTGGCTGGAGTTTAAAGAGATAAGGCAGAAAACCACCCGAGGAGGTAATTTGGTCACCTCTTCAGTTATAAAAACTCGAATGAAGCCACCTATTTGGACAATTGTCAGTTAAATGGAAATCAGTACACAATTTACACCCTGGCATTGTACCACGTCATTGGTTTGTCATTTCAGAAAGTCTGTAGCATCGGTAATACCTTTCAGGAGGCGGAATCACTGCAGTTAGATCAAAGGCAAAGCTGGAGAGAATGACGAGACATGACGAGGGACCGAAGCTAAAATAACTGAAAATTCTACCAGGTCAAAGTAAAAGTCAACTGCAGAAATCTTATTGCAGATATTTAAGCTATCGTTTCCAGACTTTTGCGATCTAGGATTCTATTGATAGAACAGATTTGTTTATTTTCTGTAATAACCGACTATACACTGATATAAGAGGGAGAAATAAATAATTTATAGATCCCCACTTCAAGAGTAGCCAAGTTCAGGAGAAGATTCGCTTCGCGGTAATCCTCACAGAATATTTTTGCCTGGCTCTGTTAACTTCGAAAAGTCCTAACGCTACCACTATGAACTTCATTGACATGTCTGTCAGCGCTTATTGGCCTTGTCTACCAAGGTTACTGCTACAGGAAGTAGACTCCATAAAAACAATAAAGGGGGGACAATAAGCTTCAGGAAACCGTCTTCGGCCAGCATTGTCCGTCAAGTGCAGACCAGAGTTACCATTGCAGTAATGGCACGCATTGGGCAGCTGCACTTCGGCAATATTTTTTTCGATGCTGGGTGACTACTGGGGCGTTTCTGATTCCGCATTTGAAATAATGAAGATATGAACAAAAACAGTCCGTTTCTATCATGCCATATATTTTTTAAATATTCATTGGACATTTTGTTTCTAATCCATAGACTGAAACTAATTCGAAATTTTCTAATTAGTTTTTTGATATTTCTGTGACAGATGCCTTAATTAATTTACATTCTTTTTTCATAAAAACTAGTGCATTTCAGTAAAACATAGTAGCAGATTTTAAACATCAGGGAAAATATAATACTTGCCGCCATGGCGATGGTGTAAAATATTGTTTTGTCATAAATTACGAGAAGTGTATAAATTATGGGAGGCGAAGGACAAAAAAATATCCAGTATAGATGGTATCTCCCCTGAGAAATCTGTTTATTTACTAGAGGGTGAATACATCGAGGGGTGATTTGATTAGTTACTTCCCATTCAGAAAGACCTTCCTGCAGTCTACCTTCTTCTCCGTCGTAGATATGTAAAGCCAATTTGTTCCAATAAAATTTGCAGCTTTTAATGCATAAGTTATTTTTCCTATTCCTTAGAATAATTTTCTTTAAAAACAATAGAGAAAAAATCAAAACTTTTTTTTATAATGGACTTATAACAAGGTAAAATTTAAAATCCTCCTTATTTGAAATCGAATTAATTATTACGCTTTTGAACTTGAAACGGTATCTGAATTTTAAGAAAGCTAAAATATAAATGAGTTATAAAACAATTCACATTTTAAATCCTCTGATTATAAAATGGTGTACACATTTATTGTGTAATGTTAAGGAAATATTTTATCAATTTCAAAGCACTGCGTTTAAATGAAATAAATTTTTATAATGTCGCAATTAGAAAAGAAAATTACTTTATTAGTATTCCTAAAATGCAAATGTTTGGGGATATATTTATTGAATTAAAAAAAAATTGAAAGAGATTGTTCGTATTTTTTAATAAATTGATTTTTATTGAAAAAAGATTCCCCAAAAGTTTCATAAAATAGTATAACTACATTCATAAATTGAAAGTTGAAAAATAAAAATTTGCAAATGTACTTCATTTTATAACAATCAGTTCAATAATCGGGCGGAAAGTTCCCTCTTGATTCCAAATTGCTTAGACGAAGGAATTTCTGTACCCTCTCTTCCTCTCCATGCCTTTCTATCCGATTCCGCCCCCTATGTCCACCCCCTCACATCTCGCTTTCCCTTCAACTTTCTAAACCAGCCCCTCTCTCTTCTCCAGAAAATCGTAGTAAACCCTCCTGTTAGCCCTTTTGACAAGTCCATCTAGCCCCTCTTACAGCAGCCTCCACAAGTATCAATATCTAAAAGTTTTGTAGTTTTTCTGTGTGGACAGAACTGGAACCTGATATACCGGATAAAGAGGTCCAAGGGTACGAGAGAGAGAGAGAGAGAGGTGCTTGAAAGGTCAGCGGATTTGTGCAGTTTATGGTTTGACACTGTACGAAACCACAAGCAAAAGACAGAGAATACGAACGGTTCGCAGCACCCCGATTTAACGTGAAGGCTATTGTGGGTACCCCTTAAATGCCCGGTAAAGCGGGGTAAACTGTATTTTCTTAGAGGTCTAAGTTTATTATCGGCGTCCAGAGAGGCGGACGAATGCATGGACAATTTTAGGTCGGTTTCACATGTGAAACACTCTGAAAAGGATAAAATGAAATAAACACTTTTTGTATAAAGTCGAGGACGTATTTTGCAAAACCATTCATAAAAATGTTAAAAAATTAAACTTTTATCAAAACCATAAAATTTCGAAGTACTTAAAAAAAATTTTCAAGCTGTTTTATAACCAAAAAAACCTTATGTATTGAAATCATTGACAACATTAAAAAATAAATGTTTAAAGTAGCCGGTATTATTTTTTCTATTGGAATATACCATCACCCATTCATTCTTGAGAATGAAAAAGAAACTTTACTTTACGGCTTCTTTAGAATAATATAATGCGAGTTTTTACATTGTCTTTTACAAAAGTCAAATCAATTTAACAAAGTATTCATATGGAATTTTATTTGAATCAAAAATAAAATATTAGATTATTTAGAAGAATTCAATATGAACAAATTTATTAATAAAGAGTTTCTGAAACTTTTCTTGTCAATAGTTAATAATATTGCAGATGCATAAATTCAATTGTAAGTAAACCTAAGGTCATGTGAAGAAGAAAGCGAGGAGGGTGAAAAAAATATCACGAATGAGCACTTGCGGTAAGCCTCAAAATAGTGAAATATATGGTAACTTTACATAATGTAATCATTTATTTTAAAAAATCGCTTTCAAGGTTCCACGTCCTTTTCTATAAACTTTTCGTCATTTTCCGAAAAATAACATAAGAATACAGTGCAAGGGGTGGTGGTAGTGACTTGGGACTTTTAAAGTCGAAAATCACGTAAACACCAATTACGTGATTTATTGATGCGAGCTATATGCTAACTGGTGGATTTCATGTCAAGTAATAACAAGAATTTTCTTTGTGGAATAAGATTAGGCTGTAACTCGGCGTATAGTTATGTATTCGGGATATGTTGTCGTTGTAAAGAACCATATTTTCGATATCAGAAAATTCAAATTAATTAAGTGAAAAATTAAATATTGAGTTAAAATGACTTCAAAATGATTTGGAATTTCAAATTGCAAAATCTTTTTGAGTTGTTTATTTATATTGAAGTTTAAAAGTTTTAATTCCAGAATTTTTATTTCTAAATTTACTTTCTGTACAGTTACAATTAATTGTCGACAAGTTTCATTGTCCTTATTCCATATCAAAATGACCAAAAGCGGATCTTACAAAATACGCAGATATGAATTCCGTCTCCGCCCTTAGTGTCGAGACATGCGGAAGACTGATGAGCCTAATTACCGCACGAACTGCATTGAAACCACTGTACGATGGAGAAACCGTGGCAGTAGAAACAATTGCCAACTTCAATTTCTGCGTTTGGCAGATATCAAAAACAATGTGCGCTTTACTACGTCTCGCCCGGTGTCCCGAAAACGATTCATGCGTCTTATAAAGTGAAAAATAAAAACAAAATTTCAACAAATTAACTTAAGAAATCTCGGGTATGACTAAGAACGTAGTTTCTACCATTTCCAGTATATGACGTATCACAGAGACGTCCCGTCTCCCCCTGTTGTATTTTGCCCCATGTTCCCCTAGTTCTAAAATTTCTTAACTATAAATCAATACTATAAATCAATACTATAAATAATATACATTTTACTACATTTATTTTGTGCGTGGCTGCGTTCATGTAATAACATCGTTTCTGAGCGAAAATAATGATATTTAAGCATCATATTACAATATTACAAAGAGCACGCTAAAGCTCTTAATGCAACGTGTTTTTACGTCAATACATTGTTAAAATCGTTAATACCTAAATGAGAAGTAAATGAAAATAGCTGCCAATCGAATCATGTTCTATTTTAATTTCTCATTAAAACCTTTGTTGCACATTAAAATACTAAAACTCTAAAGAAATTAAAGAACGGAAATAAAAATTTTCTTTAAATATTTTTTTTAAACTATACAATGTTAAAGTAATAACTAAAGTGATTCTATATCGTTTCATATGAGAAAGCTTGTGAACAACTACTAATCGGAGAATTATACCTTTTTGCTCAAAGTATGAAAGAGAATATCGAGATTTCAGTGGGACAATGGTCGCGGGGACTAAAGCGCAGGCTTTAGACCTACTCTGTCGTCTCGCGGGTTCGATTCTCGCCTCGCACTCTGGAAGAGCCTCGGTGGCCCATGCGGTGAACACTAGCCTAGCAAGGCAGTTGTTCATCTGCGGAAAATCGTGGGACCGGTACCTCTAGAGAAAAAGGTCCTCTAAGTACTTAAGGCTGTTACTCTTGGAGGTTCGGAACCCACCTTAAACTGTAGGTTCCCCTCCCACCACCAAGAGTGTGTGGGAGGTGTCTTACGGAATAGGTAAGAAGGTGCAAGAAAAATGTAAACCCTCAGGGGACACATTAGAAGCTTCCAGTAACAGAATATCGAGATTTCAAGCCTTTTAAAGGAATTTTACGAGATTTAAAAACATTTGCAAATATTGCAAAGGATTTAAAAGAGCGTTAACATTTTTTTAGATATTTAAAGGACTTCCGATGTTTTTACAAAATTTAAAAATATTCTAAAATATATCCACAGATTTGAGGAGAATTCATAATATGTCGAATGATTTAACGGAATTCCAAAGTATTGTGGAGGATTCCCAAGGATTTGAAATATTGCTTTGAGTTTTAAAAGGATTTCACAGATTTCGCAGGAATCTTGAAATATTTTCAAATATTTCATGGCCTTAAATAATTAATGTCAAAACTGTTATTATAGTATTATATTTTTTAATCTGACATAGCTATGAAGTATTTATAAGTGGGACGATGGTCGTGGGGGCTAAAACTAAGGGAGTTGTTCATCTACGGAGAGTTGTGAAACCAGTAGCTCTAGAGAAAAGGGTCTTGGTTGGTCTTGGTGGTTCACAACCCACCTTAAGCTTTAGGTCCCCTTCCCACCACCTAGTTAGTGTATTGGAAGTGTGCAAAGGAATAGGGAAGAAGGTACATGAAAAATGTAAACCCTTTGGGGCACATTAGCAATTTCCACTCCGAAGTATTTATAGTTTCTTGACTAATTCCTTTAAAATTCCTTGACTCTGAAAATATTCAGTCAATTTAATTTACAAGGATTTTTTGTTCAGAAAAACAAAATTGCACCTTTTTGCCAACACGACACAATATAAGAAAAAAGACGAAGGGACAACATTGTTTTTATAAAAAAAAATATGAAAAATGTCTCTCCATACTTCTATCTTGCTTTGATTTTCATATTTTCGCAAAAATATAGAATATAAATTTATGGTATCATAAAAAATAACCTCCCCTGGGGGCTGTAAAACTCTGAAGTTGGCTAGGATATGGGGTTTAAAAGGACTTTGTCCTGAATGCGTATGGTGATCCTAGTTAATATAAACATGATCTCCCACCTCAGCCATGGTTGTAGAGTGATCGTGCCTGTAGCACTTTGGCACCTAGGGGTTACGAAGGTTTGTATGGCCGGTCCTTTTATTTCCCTAGCGGCTTGTGGAATCAAAATGAGCACGCGAAGAAACAAAAATTTGAAGGATGGAGGAAGGGAGTTGGTGGAGTGGGGAATGGCTTAGAAGAAACAATATTGGGGGAGGGTGAGGTCTAAGCATATGAAGAGTTACTAAACAGCCCAAAATCTGGCGAACAGCGAGCCTTCGTTGGCTAGACTGGCACTTGTCCAGAGGTACCCTCTGATGATGCACGTGACGAGAATGAGCTATCCGGACTCGCTGCTCTCTACGAATTAATTTGAGTTCTTTAGAAAGGCTACCTGGAGGACGCTCAAAAGAACTTCTTTAAATCAGTGGCCAAAATTCGAGACCGCTTTCTACATGGGAGGGGCCTTCGTATTTGTTGCAGTCGACCTAGCTGCTAATTGACTACACGTGGGAGTGATCGAGACAAGGCCTTGGAAAGGTGCCTACTCTTACGGTAGGTAGGCTTGTCAAGACACAGGAAAATCAGGGTCAGACCTAAATAACGGCTTCCGGCCTGAACATTACCCAAATCAACTTGCATAATCGCAAAGGCACTCTACAGTTTCGCAGAGGGGTATGGTTGAGAGGCACACAGTTATCTCACTAATCCGGGAACCTTGGTTAGTTCAAGATAATATAAGGGGATTAAGGGAAGGGGCTGGATTTCGTTAGAGGGACTCCAAGGCGGCCAAACCAAGGGCTTACATACTGGCGATGGGTGTCAACGCTGTCCCGCTGCTTCAGCTAGGTTCAAGAGACCTGATGGTAATAGTTACATATCTTAAAGGAATAGGAAGTCTAGTCATGCGATCGCCCTACTTTTCACATGACAGCGGTACTAACCCAACAGTGGAGGTACGTATACTGGTGGAATATTACAAGGCGGGCAACAGTGACATCATTTTGAGAGTTAATGATCTACTGGGAAACCTAATCAATACTGATTTAAATATTCTTAACACGGGGAAACCTCAGACGTTTCGTAAAACGGTCAGTCAGAAAGGTAGAGAGTCTCAGATGGACCCACTCTCTTAGATCACTCACAGATAGAGTTCGAGTTGGAACCGACTGCACCGGCGGGCCTCAAATGTGCCAGAAATCCAAGAAGAACGGACTGAGATATGTTTTCCACGGAACTAAGAAGTAAACTCACAGGGGTGTCTAGTATAATCAAAGGCGTTGACACCCTGAAGATAGCAACTAAGATATTTTTTCGGAAGTCATCAAATCTACTTAAGATTGTAATTGTCGACCTACAAGAGCGTGAAAGCCTGAAGTGACGCACTGGTGAAATGGAAATCTATAAGAGCTTCGCAGGGAAATCAGAGAGAGGTTCAGACGTGCCAGTACTGGAAAAAAGGAGGAATTATGGATCTCGTTTACGGCGATGAGGGATCAATGCAGGGGTGCAATACTTACGGCAAAGCAATAAAGCTTGACCAATTTTTTTACAGATATCGAGAAAGTACCACAGGCGGCTATGCTGAACAAGCTGATATCTCGAAACCTGGATGCTATCAAGGGACATTTTCTAACTAAAGCACCAACCCTTAAGTCTTTCTGGTGCTAAAAGTTTCTTAGTCCAAATGGCATATATCCAGGCCTTTAACAGAGGATTGGAGAGATCATCATAGGACCGATCGTGAGACTTGTTAGGACTATTCTGATGTTGGGATATGTTCCGACCGGTTAAACATTATCCAAGGATTTCTGTCCCATCAGCCTCATATCCTTCCCACTGAAAAAAGTAGAAACATTTGTTGATAGATATACCCGCAAATACGTATTTTCAGGTAGGAAACTTTACAAGGAGCAATATGCCTGTAGGTCTGTTAACTCGACCGAGACGGCCATAAGCGCTACAGCAAACCTAATTGAAGGAGCAGAGTGGCCATTATTGCACTTCGTGCGCCTATTGCAGCCGTGGAATGGTTCTGCCATATTTTAGCCAACGGGAACATAACAACGATTAAGGGTGTGGTATAAGAGATGGTATAATATGGAATCGTTGACCTAGGATATCCACAGAGAGGCGTTTTATCGCCCCTGCTGTGGTCCTTGGGAGTATATGAACTGCTTAAACTGCTCACGGGTCAGAGCTACCACATTAGAAGCTATGTGGACGATATACTGGTTATCGTCCACGGCCAGCTTGAGGATGAGCTCTTCGGAACAATAAGACAAGCACTAGGGGTAGTTGATTCATGGTACAAGAAGACAGGACTTTTGATCAATTCAAGAAAGACAACCGTGGTCATATGAACCAAAAGGTATAAGTGAAGAACCACGATTGCACTGTGTTTCTTTTGACTTTTCTCTAGTGGAGGGCACCATTTTGAGCCGTCTATGGTGCTCTCACCGGCTGCAGCTAGTCGGCAAGTTAGTTAGTCCTCACGCTCTGACCAGAGCGGACGTGTGTTGTCGCCTACACAGGATTTGTGGAGTGTGCATGTCGTGGGTGTAGTGAATTTCCACAGCTTGTTTAAGGCTTTCCGTTCGATCGCCTAAGTGCTGTGTTTGATGTTTTTGTTCCATCAGAATATTCTAATAAAAGTGATATAATAAATCAGGATTACAACGAAAGCCTCTTCTTCGACTTCTCCGATCTCCCATCACCCCCTCTCTCCCTTCAGAACCAAACATTTGGTCATTCGAGCCGGATTTACCAGCGACAGGCAGGTGATCGTGACGCGGAGAGCAAACGTGGGACAGCTGATATCGAAGGGAAAGATAAAGGGTCCTCAGGTATACGTTGAAGGTCGTTCTTGACATGTAAGTAACAACACCCGCAATTAACAATGAAATTTGGTCGAGAAATCTCCCACACATAACTTATAACAATAACAGTTACTACAATGAATGAAAGTATATATAGTGTAATGGAAAAACCTGTATTTTATGAAGTTTTATTCTTATTTGCTTCTAAATTAATTTAGTTGAATTTTATAATACAAGAAAAATTCCTATAAAGCTCTCTAACCCAGGTACTTTACACGCTCGAATGTGGGGTTGTGTTAAAATTAGTTGTAGTTTTTAGTTTACAATTAATTGATACCTTTTTAGAGGGTTTTGAGACCTACTACTTTTTTCAATTTTATTTTCGATTTCCAATATTTTGTTGCTACTTTCACGTTTTTGTAGTCCCAAAACCAAAAAGTGGGCAGTGGAAAAATAACTTTATTTTCTGAGCAAAATTTTCAGTTTCTAACCTAATATTTTACAAGTATAAAAAGTGAACTTTAAGGTTGGTTAATATAAAGTACTGTTCTTTAGTCTATAGAGAATTTTGATTATCGCAGAAAATTGACCTATTTGGTTGGAAATCAACTTTTTGTTAAAAATGCATATTGACTGATTCAAAACACAACTATTTTGTAGAAAATTCGCTTTTTTATCTTGATAATTCCACAATTTGATTAAAGGTGTTGTTATCTCTTGACTGTAGGATTGTTTTTGGTTGAAATTTTCACCTTTTTGTTGAAACTTCATATTTTTAGTAGAATTTAACTGCTTCTTATCTCAAAATTATATCTTTTTTATTGAAATATTAACTATTATATTTTCTTCGAGAATTCATGTTTATAATGGAGCTAATATATGTTGGATTGAACGACTTAATTAAATTTAATTGAATTGAATATATCGAATATGGATTTGATTGATGCATTGATGGCATTATGTATGTATGCGATGTGTATGTGGAATATACATTTATAATAATAAGAAAGCTTATAAAGTTGAGACGAGCAATCTCCCACACATGCATGCATGGTCGAGCAATCTCCCACACATTCTCACATGATCGAGCGATCTCTCATTACTTGCATGCTGCACCAAGAATATGAGAGCAGGATAGAAGATGCAGTCGAGACCTGTCCTGCATACATTCCTCTCTCTCTCTCTCTCTATCTCTAT
The DNA here is from genome assembly GCA_010014905.2 of Druon quercuslanigerum. Taxonomy (NCBI): domain Eukaryota; kingdom Metazoa; phylum Arthropoda; class Insecta; order Hymenoptera; family Cynipidae; genus Druon; species Druon quercuslanigerum. The sequence continues at coordinate 16,919 of JAAAKG020049737.1, forward strand.
CCTTCTCTTGCACTCATCATTTCGCTTTCCTTTAGAGGTCTTTAGACCATGCAAACGTGGCAGCAGGCCAGACAGGTAAATCATGGCGACAGACGGAATATTCGAGCAATCTCCTTTCTCCATCTCTTTCTTTTGGCTCCCTTGCATGCACACACGCACGGCAAAAGCTTTTATTCTTCTTTTATGCATTTATTGGTTACGGTGCCTACGGTGGGCGGCATTTACCTGAACTTTCATCGCTCCATCAATTGTCGAGCTGACTAAACTGTCATTCTGGGGAGGATCGCAATTTGCTGACCACGCAACTGGCACTAAGTGATGTGTTGCAAAGATGTTCCAGGACATTCACATGGGACTAATCCACCAGCCGCCAAATGAGGACTACCACATTGAAAACTCTTATGCAGCTATCGAGATTGGTTACGTCAACGCACGTATCCGCATCTACGAGCAGAAACGCCGGTTCGAGCCTTCACCGATCACTCTCCCAGCAGCTACCCAGGCCACCAATAATGTAGTAGCGATCTCCGCGGCCCCTCACGCCAATATGCAAGGAGGATGGAAGCTGCCAACCATAGACTTTCCTGTGTTCTCCGGACGACGCGAGGACTGGGAGACGTTTCGAGATCACTTTCGGAATCTCATACATGCGAACGCACACCTTAGTGACGTCGAGCGCATGTTTTACTCAAAGGCTCGGGTTCAAGGCGACGCAAAGAACGCAATCGAAACCATGCAAGTAACAGGCGTTAACTATGGTACGGCATGGGCATTACTGGAGGCCCGATTTGAAAACTCGCGCTTATTGGTACAAGACCACCTCACGGCTCTGCGCAACATGGCACCAATGCGACACGAGACTGCTGCTGGACTCCAACGACTGATCGATACGCTGGACCGTTATCGCGATCAGCTTAGAGCTCTTGGTCACCCCGTGGACATGTGGGACGACTGGTTTGTGTCGATAGCCACGACATGTATGGATTCAGACACTAGAAGAGGGTGGGAGGACGAACTTGAGCGCGCTGATGCATACCGTGATATGGACACTGATCATTCAGCCACCTACGCTGTTCCTTCTCAGTTTCTACAGCGACGCTCGCGCACTCTAACATCTGCAGAATCTTCACAGTCACCAAAAACCTCAATGAACCGAGCTTACACGCCGAAACATGCAGAGCAACGCCAGCTTGAGCAACGCCAGCTTGAGAACGGGTCACTCTTCATATAATTGTCCATCTACTGGGACTTGCATTGTCTGCCAGAGTCGACATCACACAATGCTTCACTACACCGATCGCAAGCGAGAAGCCCCGCCCTCAAACGAACCTTCGCCGGCAGCTACCCAGGATGCATCCCGCTCATGACTAGTTCTTCTCCCCACAGCCATGGTGAAAGTCAGTGGAGTGGCGGGTGGTCCGATGGACCACGCTCGAACGCGCACTCACTTCTACATTCATCCAGCCGACGATTCTCCGTCTGTGTCCGTTGGAGTTTGTTGCCTCCAGAAATTCAACCTCGTTACACCG
>JAAAKG020049748.1:0-14142 GCA_010014905.2 Druon quercuslanigerum
ATATTCATATGTATATATAAATAGTTAATAATTAATAATAATTAATTGAAGTAATTCAAATGTTTTCGTTAAAATTTGGATTTTGTTAAAAATCGCATTATTTGTGAGAAAAATTATTTTTTTTAGTCGCAAATTCCTTCTTCAACAAAAATTTAAGTTTTTAGTATGAAAAATGCTTTGTCGAAAATTATACTATTTTTTTAATTGGTCATATTTTAATTTAGTTGAAAATTGAACTAATTCTTACAAAAATTATCTTTCGTAGTTGAAAATTTCATTTTTATTTCAAATTTTATTTCTTGGTTTAGAAAAGCCACTCTTTGTCACAAATTCAATTTTTTGTTTAAAATGCACTATTTTATTGTATCAAAATGACATTTTTTGTTCATAAATTCAACTGTCTTTTCAATTTATTCATTTACCTGAAAAATATTTTTTTTTCGTGTATAAAAAAAGTTTTTATTTGCATATTTAATTATTTTGTTATGATTTTGCTTTAATTTCAAATTCCACTATTTGTTAGAAAAATTATGTTGAAAATTAACTTCTTAGTGAAAATTAGTTCTTTCGAGTTTGGAAACTAAACTCCTTTGTAAAAAATTCAAATTTGTTAAAATTCTAATTTCGGTGAAGATTCAGCTGTTTTCGCGAAAATGTATCTTGCCTAATAAATTATATTTAAAAAAATTTAATAAATTTTACTTAAAAAAATGTATTCTTCTACTTTTAAGAAAAATCACCCTATCTTCCTATTTAGAGAGAATTTTATTTTCTAAAGCCAGTGATAGGCCCTAAAAAATAATAGACCTAATTTTTTCATGATTTTAGAATTTCACTTTTTGGTTAACCTAAACTAATTAAAACTTTATTTGTAAATGTAAATATTTCTTTACGAAATATATATTTTAATGAGAAAACTTTATTGAAGTTATAATTGGAGGAGCTCCTAGCAATTTTTTTTTTTGCCCGAACGGGTTGCCTCGCGAATGGCAATATTGCAAGAAAATATAAGAAAATTTCTTTTATATCGTTTCTACTTAAGTCTTACGAAACATGTGGAACGCTTCCCGGGTAGCTTTAAATTTCCAAGAGCCTCCTAAGGCTAGGAAAGGTACCTCTTCAGTTCGGCTGAACGCTGAGGCAAAAACAATTAAGAAAAATGCTGCTTGTGCTCTAGCTCCCTGGGGCATATGGGAATTTTATTTATGAGCTTCTATATAAAATTCCGGGTTTGCTGGTGGAAAGTGTTGACGTTTATTGCCTCTGCTACCCGAGCCTTTTTCGAATTACCCATCTAACATTCTCGAACCTCTTGACTATTTTTACTTGTGCTTCCAACGAGTCGGTTCTTATAATAAAATTTTTTTCTAGAAAACGTATTAGGTATTGTTAAATCGAGTATTTAGTTGACTACAATAACAAAAATTTAAAGAAAATTGGCCCTTTAATTGCTTCGAACATTAGAGTCAAATGTCGATATAGTCCCAGGAGGGTGTTTTCTTAGTCTCACTATATTTCGCTAAACAGATTTATTGTAGCTTCACTTTTTTAATATAATAATTAATAAGCAAAGCATCATATTAAAATTTTAAAGCAATATTATGTAGCCAACTAAATTTTTGATCCGACGATACCTAATACTTCTTGGACAAATTTTTTTTTAATTGGAAAATATTCTTTCCCTTTTTAAAACAGAAGCACCTGTTCTTTGCACGATATGCGTATCTACAAAGTGACACGTTGTCCGTTCACAGGCCTAGAAATTCCGACATATGCTAAATTAACAAAAAAACAAAAAACAAAGAACAAAGAGCAAATGGCAAAAAGATCAAAAATAACAAAGAACAAAGAGCAAATATCAAAAAGATCAAAAATAACAAAAAACAATGAACAAAGGTCTAAAATAACAAAGAACAAAGATCAAAAAGAATAAAGGACAAAGATCAAAAAGAAAAAAAGAAAAAAACAGAAGACAGAAAACCGAAAAAAAAACAAAAAACAAAGAACTAAGAACAAAGATCAAAAAGAACAAAGGACAAATATCAATAAGAAAAAAAAACAGAGGACAGAAGACAGAAAACCGAAACTAAAAACAAAAAAAAAGAACAAAGGTCAAAAAGATCAAACGGAACAAAGAAGAAAGATCAAAGATGCAAAAGAACGAAGAGCAAAGCACAAAAAACGAAGATCGAAGATAAAAAGGAACAAAGAGCAAAGAACAATGAACAAAGATAAAAAAGAACAAAGATCAAAAAGAATAAAGAGAAACGAACAAAGATCAAAAAGAAAACAAAAACAAAAAACAGAAGACAAAAGACAAAAGACAGAAACCGAAAAAAACAAAGAACAAAGATCAAAAAGAAAAAAAAAACAAAAAAACAAAAAACAGAAGACAGAATACAGAAGACAGAAAACCAAAAAAAAAAAAAAAAATAAACAAGAAAGAAAAAAAAAAGATTAAAAAGAACAATGAACAAAGAACAAGAAACAAAAAACAAAGATCGAAGATAAAAAAGAACAAAGAGCAAAGAACAATGAACAAAGATCAAAAAGAACAAAGATCAAAAAGAACAAAGAGCAAAACAAAAGACAGAAGATAGAAGACAGAAAACCAAAAAAAAACAAAAAACAAGAAACAAAGAACAAAGATCTAAAAGAACACAGAACAAAAATCAAAAAGAACAAAAAAACAAAGATAAAAAAAAACAAAGAACAAGAAACAAAAAAACAAATATTGAAGATAAAATAATAACATAGAACAATGAACAAAGATGAAAAAAACAAAGATCAAAAAGAATAAAGAACAAAGATCAAAAAATAAAAAAAACAGAAGACAGAAAACCGAAAACAAACAAAAAACAAAGAAAAAGGATCAAAAATAACAAAAAACAAAGATCAAAAAGAACAAAAAATAAAGACAAAAAAGAACAAGAAACAAAAAACAAAGATCGAAGATAAAAAAGAACATAGAAAAAAGAACAAAGATCAAAAAGAAAAAAAAAGCAGAAGACAGAAGACAGAAGACAGAAAACCAAAAAAAAAAACAAAAAACAAAGATCAAAGATAAAAAAGAACAAAGAGCAAAGAACAATGAACAAAGATTAAAAAGAACAAAGATCAAAAAGAATAAAGAACAAAGATCAAAAAGAAAAAAAAACATAAAAACCAAAAACAGAAAGCAGAGTACAGAAGACAGAAAACCGGAACTAAATCAAAAAATAAAGAACAAAGACAAAAAGAATTAAAAACAAAGATCAAATAAAACAAAAAAAAGATCATAAAGAACTAAAAGCAAATATCAAAAAGAACAAAAAAAAAAGATCAAAAAGAAGAATGAACAAAGAACAAGAAACTAAAAACAAAGATCGAAGATAAAAAAGAACAAAGAGCAAAGAACAATGAACAAAGATCAAAACAGAAGACAGAAGATAGAAGACAGAAAACCGAAAAAAAAACAAAAAACAAAGATCTAAATGAACACAGAACAAAGATCAAAAAGAATAAAGAACAAAGATCAAAAAGAAAAAAAACAGAAGACAGAAGACAGAAAACCGAAAAAAAACAAAAAAAAAAGAACAATGATCAAAAAGAACAAAAAGAACAAAAAGAACAAAAAGAACAAAAAGAACAAAAAGAACAAAAAGAACAAAAAGAACAAAAAACAGAATATAGATGACAGAAACCGAAAAAAAAGAAAACAAAAAAAAAAGACGAAAGACGAAGGATGACAAACGACAAACGACAAACGACAAACGACAAACGACAAACGACAAACGACAAACGGCAATGGCAAATGGCAAACGACAAACGAAAAAACGAAAAAACAGCAGGGAAATTTTTCGAAAAAAAAGTCTAATTAAGCAGACGTAAAGTAACGAGCCGTATTATGGAACGCCGTCTTGATTGTGTCTCCTTGTTGGAATCGCACTAGAAAAAGTGAAAAAAAAAGAATTATTTACAGACTTATTTAAAAATTTCATCAATAATTACATACATTTTGTTATAATTACAAAGAAAAAATTTAGTAATTGGAATTTGAAAGCATTAAAAAAAATTCATAGAGTGTACACAAAATGTTTGTCATTATTTAGAAATTTTATTTTAGATATTAGAAATATATATTTGAAATATTATTAACAATATTATCAACATAAAATCTGAGAAGTAAATGATTTCTGTTTACAGTTTTAAAATTAAAAACATAACCTACATGACCTACAAACGTATCGATAGATTGTTTTTTATGGCACTTAATATTGTTTTTTTATTTTTTTTTTATAATAACTAACTGAAAATGGGAAAAATTATGGAGAAAATTGAGCGTGTAAACAGCGAAAAAAAGATAAAATAGGATCGCAGGAATCAATAGGAATTTAACATTAATCTTATTTACTAAAAATTGAACTATATCGTTTTTGGTTGAAAATTTTTTTTGAATTTGAAACTTCATATTTTTAGCTGAAAAATCAATAATTCCGGTTAAGCATTCATCATTCTATTAAAAACAATTTTTTTTTAAGATTTTTTTTTTAAGTTGAACATTAAACTATTTTGTTGAAATGTTTTTGTTGATAATTATATTTTTTAGAGAAGAAATTTAATTTATTTGACTGATTTTTTTCGTAATGATTGCATTATGATATCGGAAAATCGTGATAGCGTACATTGCAAGATTTTAAATTATTATTATTTTACATTATTAAATTTTTATTAAATTATGCACGGTTACTTTATTATACTTATATTATACTTTAAATTTATTATATTTTTTATATATTTTTTTTCTTCATAATTATTATACTTTATTATATTATATTATACTTTATTTTCGAAGAAATCTTTTGAACGAAGGTTGACCAGGACCGAGGGGAACATTTGACTGTACTATCTGCTTTGACCTTGAGGACAATTTTCAAGGTCAAATGGCGGTAAGACCCTTTTCTTAAATTAGAACCCCTATTTTTTGACTACGGATTTGAAAATAGTGGGAAATTTCACGTAAAAAATGGTAATCGAAAAAATGGTTTTTATGACCTTGGAAAGGTAAAAAATGAAGGTCAAATGTTTGAGAAACGACCAGATACACTTTTTCGGAATTTTCTTGGTTTTTCAGGCAAAAAAGAGATGTTCAAGATGCATCACAAAAGTCGATGAAATGCTAAAGTGTACATCACCTTTACCATCATGACCTTTACCTTTTCAAGGTCACAAAAACCATTTTTCCACACATAATTTTTGACTTGAAATTTCTCGTTTTTTTAAACCCACAGTCAAAAATAAGGGTTCTCATTTAAGAAAAGGGTCTCACCTCTATTCGACCTTGAAAATTGATCTCAAAGTCCAAATTGATGGTACAGTCAAATGTCCCCCTCGGTCCTGGTCATCCTTTGTTGGACACATTTCTTTGTTGATAAAGTATTTTAGAAGATATTTAGGATTATAGATTAAAATGGGTCACTGAAATATGTGGTAGTGTCCAAGCGATATTGGTGCATTATAATATCCTACAAAGTTCCAAAACCTGCTTGGACGTTATCATATTGTGCTTTATTTCAATAAAGTGAAAATTTAATTAAATTTAATTAAATTATATATTAACTGACTCAAAGTAAAAAGTGGACAAAAAGTTTCTAGAGTTATTTAGTGAGAATATCATCAAAAATAATAATAAATTGTCTACACAATGACGTTTGTTAACAATATTTAACTATTAGCTTATTCTCATTAAAAATAAGATAAGAATTGGAGTTTTTTGACAAAACCGTGACTTTATATATCTATCATAAAATGATTTTTTTTAAATAGTAAATTGTTTAAAAAATGTATGCATACATTTACGTAGCAGTATAAAGTAGTATTTTATCTATTAGAAACAATTTTCATTAAAAAATTGAAAACAAATCATAAGCAGTGCCAAATAAATAATAATAAATAATATCATCAATAAAATAATAATACATAGTACCAATAGTTTTTTTCACTTATGCGTTTTTTTTAAACCCTATAAAATAAACTTATGCAGGTAATATTTGAAAATTATAATTTTATTTGTATTCTATGACTAATTTTGAAGAGAAATATTAAGCTTTTTCTCGATTTAGATACTATTGAAGATTTGAATTGAAATTTACAAAAACGCATTTTTTTCTTATAGAAAATACGTGTGAAGCACCATGGAGCTTCAGTCACCTCTAAATAATTTTTTTAAATAAAAAAATGGATTTATTTAATAATCATACTTTTTTCTTCTCTGTTCCTTCCTAGTCAGATGAAAATTCCCTTGTACCTTGGAATTAATGATGATAAAAATGAGGACTGGATCTATTATTTTTTCAATTTAGAACCCAGAGTCGTTTCAATAGAAGTTGAATTCGCATTGGAAATAATCAGAGGAGGACATTGGTTATCCTGAAAGCGCCCACGGATCAGATTCTAACGAATGGAAATTTATCCAATAAAATTTAATTAGCGCCAATCAGATGATTGGATAGTCATGTCAGATTACAAAGACTGAACTAGTTTAGAATCACGAAAAAATAGTCAAGAAAAGTTTAAAGAGATATCTAGTTAACTCGAAAAGAAATTCCGAGCTAAACGAATCTTGTGGAAATGAATCTCTGATTGAAGATTAAAGTTCTGGAAATATCAAGTAATTTTTCCGAGGGTTTTAAAATTGAAAAGGGTTTTATTATAAAATTAAATAATAATCAAATCTTTTAATTTGGAAAAGTAACTTTTATAGAATGGCTATTAATCTAATGAAACTGTCCTTAATTTCAAGTGTTGATAAGCCCTGAATTTTAGGTATAAAGATAAAACGAAAATTTGTTAACAACATTCTTTAAATTCGACTAATAATTTGCAGAACTCTTTAAAATAAAGAGATGAATTAATTAAATTATAACCATAATAATTTTCTATAAAAAACGAAGATTAAATAAAATAGTTAAAACTTTTAAAAAGCAGATACGTTTTTAACTCAAAGAAGGAAAAACTTTACAAAAATGGCTTAGTTACATTTTTAGTTGCAAAAATTAATTTTTTGTAAAGTTAAAGGAATTTCAACGGAACAGTTAAATTTTCTACCAAAAAGATAAATTTTCAACGTAAATGATGAATTATCAACAAATTTTTTGTTTAATTGGTTCCAACTAGATGAATGGTCAACCGAAACAGAATTATTTTAAACTGAAGAGTTACATTCGTAACCAAAAACAAATAAAAAAAAAATTTGAAAACTGAACCTCAAAAATTTAAAGAAAAGAGTTGAATATTCTATAATATATTTAAATTTTTAACCGAATAAAAATAAAATTCTTATCAAAAAGAATTAATGTTTGAATCCCACTGATCAATTTACAAATCTAAAAGATTCTTTAGTCGAGAAAGAAAAAAAAATGCAATCAAATGTTTTAATTTTGTTGTTAAAAATACCATTTTTCTACAAAATAGTTGAATTAAAAAAAATATGAAATTTCTACATAAAGAGTTAAATTTTCTACCAAGAATAGTATTTCTTGGAAGAAGAAAAGATTTGATTTATGAATCAATAGTGAATTTTTTTACCAAAGAATTTAAATGTTCAATCCGCTAAGACTACTTTTCAACAAAACAGTTGAATATTAAACCAAAAAGGATAAGCTTTTGATGAGCTTATTCAATTTTAATCAAAATAATTAAACTTGCAAAACGATATTTTGCCAATAATTTTACCGATAGAGATCAATTTTCAACCAAGAAACAATTTTTCAATACAGAAAAAAAAAGGTAACTAAATTATTGAATATTTTCAAAAGTATGTTCATTTTCAACCAAATAATAAAAATTTTCACTGAAAAAGTCGAATTTCCTTAAAAATTATTAAGTATTTACCACAAAACTTTTTACTTTTAAACAAAATTGTTCCAAGTTCATGAAAATAATTACATTTTCAACCAAAGGACAAAACTTGTAACGAAAAAGAAGATCAAATTTCGACCAGAATAGAATAATTTTCATTACGAAAAGATAAATTTTTAACTCAGAAATATTATTCATTCAGAAAACAAAAACTATTCAACCAAATATTTTAATTTTTTTTCAACAATGCAAAATTTAAAAAAAAAATTTGAATATTCAAGCCAAAAAAATGTATTTGAACACAAAAATTAACTTGCAACCGAACAGTTAAATTCAGCAACAAATTTTTTTGATTTTGAAGACTTTTACAAGAAAACTTTTTTTAATTTTAAATCGAAAAAATTGCATTTATCCAAAAGGCCAATTTTTAAGCATATAAGTAAATTCTCAACTACATCCCATTAATTTTAGGCAAAAGAAAAGACGAAATTTCTACAAGGATGATTGCATTTTACCCAATTTTGGAATGTCCTGCTGAAATATTAAAAATTTTAACTAAAAAGTATACAGTTTTAATAAAATTCTTAATAAACAAATGTCCATCTAAAAAGATGAATTTTTAAAGAAGAAACATTGTTTCGTAAAGAAAAAAAATTCAAGACTTTATCACGTGAGATAGAACCTTTTCATTTCGACAAAGCGAGTTAGCACATTTTAATTTGGTCTCTCCGAGATAGAACCTTTTACTTCGGACACGTTGAGATACCTGGAAAAAACGTGAAACCCCCTAGAATAGTCGGCGATTTTTTTTTCCAGGATTTATGTTGACACCACGTTCCTATTTTTTAAATAAATCTCGGATTCCTGCCTAATTCGATATTGGGAGCGTAAGATAAATTATGAAGCATATGCATAGGGTCGAGAATTTGCATGTGAAATAGAGAAATGAGTCAAATTAAAATCTGTAACTGTCGGTGAATTGGCTTTACGAATACAAGTAGACACCATGTTCCTATTTTTACAATAAATGTAGGATCCCTGATTAATTTGGTTTTTAAAAACTTAGATGGAATAAGCAATTATTTATGAACAGAAGGTCGAGGATTCGTGTTTGGCACTGGGGAATAACTAAAAATAAAAAAATAAAAAAATAATAAAAACTAAAACTAGAAATTTTCAGTGAATTTGTTTCCAGGATTTTATTAGCCAACAAGTTCCTGTTTTTCAACATAAATCTGACATTTATGTCTAATTCAATATTAGAGAAGTTAGAGGAATGAGGAAGTATTTGCATAGGGTCAAAGACGTGCGTGTGTTACAAGGAAATAACCTGAACTAAAACCAGAAACTGTCAGCGAATTTGTTTCGAGGATTAGATTAGAAACCATGTTTCTGTTTTTCAAAATAGTTGTCCAGTTTCTATCTAATTTGATATTGGAGAAGTTAGAGGAATGAGGAAGTATTTTTATTGGGTCAATGCCTTGCAAGTGTTACAAGGAAATAATTCAAACTCAAACCTGAAATTGTCAGCCAATTTGTTTCCAGGACTTAGCCAACCACCATGCTCATATTTTTCAAAATAAATTTCAAATTTCTGTCTAATTAGATGTTGGGGTAGATAGAGGAATTATGAAATATTTGGATGAAGTTGAGGATTTGTGCGTGCTGCAGGGAAATATCTAAAACTAAAATATGGAAATTTCAGTAAATTTGTTTCGAGAATTCGAGTAGACAACATGTTTCTGTTTTTCATATTAATTTTAGAATTTCTAATTAATTAAATATCAGAGAACTTAGAGGATTAAGGAAGTATTTGCATTGGGTCAATGATTAGGATATGATATAAGGAAATAACAAAAAACTAAAATCTACACTTGCCATAGACATTTTTGCCAGGATTTAAATAGGAACCTTGTTCCTCTTTTTCAAGACAAATTTAGATTTTTTATTAATTCGGTTTGGTAAAAGTTTAAGGAATAATGAAAAATTTGGATAGGTGCAAGGACTTGCTTGCGCTATAAAGAAATAACTAAATCTGAAACTTAGCGTTGTCAGCGAATTTGTTCTCAGGATTCAATTAGCCACCATATTCCTGTTTTTAACAACAATTGTTAAAATTCTGTCTAATTCGGTATTAGAGAAGTTAGAGCAATCAGGAAGTATTTGCACAATGTCGAGGATTTGTATGCGTACATGGAAATAATTAAAACCCAAATATATGGAATTGTCAGCGAATTTGTTTCAGAATTTCTGATTCATTTGCTATCAGAGAATTTAGAGGAATGAGGAAGTATTTGCATTCGGTCAAGGATTAGGATATGATACAAGGAAATAACAAAAACTAAAACATGGAATTGTCTTCAAAATTTTTTTCAGGTTTCGAGTACGAACCTTCTTCCTATTTTTCACAATAAATGTAGGATTTCTAATTGATTCAGTTTTGTGAAAGTTAAACGGTCAAAGACTTTCATCTGCTGTAAGGAAATAACTAAAACTAAAATTTAACATTGTCAGCGATTTTTTCCAGGATTTAATTAGCTACCATGTTCCTGTTTTTGAAAATAATTGTCAAATTTTTGTCTAATTCTATATTGCATAATGTCGAGTATTTGTAGGTGGTACAAAAAAATAACTAAAACATATGATCCTGTTGTTCGAAATAAATTTGTAATTTCTGATCAATTCGATATTGGAGAATTTAGAGGAATGAGGAAGTATTTGCATAGTGGCAAGGATTTATATGCGGTACAATGAAATAACTACAACTAAAATTAAAACTATCAGCGAATTTATTTCCATAATTTAAGTAGACACCACGTTTTTATCACGCAAAATAAATTAGTATTTCTGATTAATCTGATTTTGCAAAAGTTAAATGAACGATGAACAATTTTCGTGGGGTCAAGGACTTTCATGTGCTATAAGGAAATAACTAAAACTAAAACCTGAAACTGTCAGCGTATTTGTCTTTAGGATTTAATTAGCCACTATGATCCTGTTTTTCAAAATAATTATCAAATTTTTGTCTAATTTGATGTTGGAGAAGTTAGAGGAATGAGGAAGTATTTGCATAGGGTCAAGGACTTTCATGTGCTATGAGGAAAAAACTAAAACTAAAACCTGAAATTGTCAGCGTATTTGTTTTCAGAATTTAATTAGCCACTATGGTCCTCTTTAAAAAAAATTGTAAAATTTCTGTCTAAATCGATATTTGAGATGTTAGAGTTATTGAGAAGTATTTGGATAATGTCGAGGATTTGTTTGTGGTGCAGGGAAATAACTAAAACTAAAATTTGGAATTGTCAACAAATTTGTTACCGAAATTTGAGTAGATTTCATGTTTCTATTCCTCAAATTAAATTTTGGATTTCTTATTCATTCGAATGGTTTCCAGAATTTGAGTAGACAGCATGCAGTGTTCTAAAGAGTTTAAGTGCTCGGAGAAATTCTCACGAGCATGAGAATATGCTCGAACTTTATGTGCTTTGAGAATTTATTAAGCATTTGTGAGCATTTTAAATTAGGATCTGAACAATCCTATTTTTTATCTTTATTATTGATAAATTAATTGTTCAGATTTTGCATTAAACAGCTACTTATTTAGGGTTGCCACCATATCAATATCTATAATATAAAAGCAACCATACACCTTGAAGATTAATAATATCAATGCACACAAAATTTTAATTCTAAAACAATTAATAGACATTTAGTTAAGTTTTTAAATCAAAAAGATAAATTTTGAACCTGAGAAATGAATTTTTCACTAGAATGATGAATCTTCAAGGAAAAATATTAATTTCGAACCAAATAGATAGTTGAATTTTTGACCCAAAAGCTTAATTTTCTGCCAAAAAAGACTTATTTTGAACAAAGTACATGAGTATTCATAAAAAAGATCAATTTTTTACCAAAATTAGAATAGTAAAAATGTTAGAAAAATGAATGTTTAAACCGAAAGCAACACGAATTTAAAACAAATTAGTTTTTTTATCAGAAAAAAAAAATTTTTTTAAAGATAAATAGAAGTATTAAATTTTCAGTTAAAAATCGATTTTCTACGACATCAAAAGTGAATTCTTAACCAAATAATTCAATTTCAGGTTCAAAAGATACATTTACTAACACAAAAGATACAGTTTCAACAAACATATAAATTTTCAACTGAAAAACAAAAAACGAGTTTTCAGAAAAATTATTTAATTTGCAACTAAAAATATAAGTTTTCAAGAAAAAATGGAATAGTTAAATATCTTGTTAAGAAAATTAATTTCCAACTAAAAAGAAAAGAATTTTCAGCCAAAGAAATTAGTTTTTAATCATAGTGATGAATCTTCAACCAGAAACCTTTTAAAAAAATAGTTTGATTTTCTAAAAAAGAGAACACTTTTTAACAAAAAACATTACATTTAATTTTTAACCAAATACATGAATTTTTAACTAAAAAGTTCAATTCTTCACCAAAAATAATAGGCTTAAATTTTCAGTTAGTAAAATAACTTGCAACCAAAAAAGAAACAAATTTTGAACAAAATGGTTAACCAATTAACCGCAGAAATGAATTTTTTACCAAAAAGTTAAATTTTTAACCAAAAAGTTGAAGTTTCTAACAAAATATATAAATTTTTAAGAAAGTATACATGAATTTCCAACAAAATAGTAGATTCTTGAACTAAAAAAGATAAATTTTCAAATGAATAGACGAATTTAAAACTAAAAAAGATCCATTTTTAACCATAAATGTGATAGGAAAATTTTCACCAACAAAAAATTTCAACTATGAATTTTCAACTATGTTGAATTAATCTTTAACTAAAATAGTTGAATCTAAACCCAAAAGATGAATTTTCGACCTGACCAGTTGAATTTTCAACTAAAAAAATAAATTTACGCATAAAATTATAAATGTTCAATTAAATTACTTAAATTTCCAACGAAAAAAATTTCCAACAGCAAAAAAAAAAAACGAATTCTCACCAAAATACAAGAGTTTTTCACGAAATTGTTCAATTCTAAACTCAAGAACGCAAAACTTTAACCAATTAGTTAGATTTTAATTTAAAAAAATATAATTTTTAATAAAATAATACAACTTTTAACAATAAAAAACGTTTTGTCAAATAAAATGATTTTAATTTGATACAAAAGATACTGGAATTCTATCAAAAACGATTATCTTTTTAACAAAATAGTTTGAATTCTTGACCAAACGAGATTAAGTTTTAACCAATAAGTTGCGATTTATAACCAAAATAATTAAATTAACTTCAAATTTAGTTTTTCGGAAATTCCCTTATTCTATCAGATTTTCCCTTAAAAATCCCTTAATTTTTCTAGAATTACCTGATCTGTAGCAACTTCAACTTCAATTTCAAAAAGGTTATGCTTATTTCTCGATAGAATGTTAATGTAAAAATATATGCAGAGATTATGCTATATATTTTTTTCAATAATAAATGCTTTAAATTGTCCTAAGTGCTGTATAAATTCTCTGTTCGAGCTTAAATGCTGAGCATATTCTCGGAAGCATTTGCTCAATATAAATTCTTGAGAATTGAAGAACTCTAACAGCAGGTTCCTGTTTTCCAACATAAATGTCGTTTTTCTGTCTTTTGTGATATTTAAGAAGTAAGAGTAATGAAGAAGTATTTGCATAGGGTGCAGGATTTGCAATTAGTACACGGAAGTCAGTAAAACTAAAACTGTGGCATTGTGAGAGAATTTGTTTCCATAATTGAAGTAGACACCATGTTCCTATTTTGTGAAACATAAATCAGGATTTTCGATTAATTCGGCTTTCCCGAACTTAGAAAAATAAAAAACCATTTGCATAAGGTTTAGGATTTGCATGTACTATAAGAAAATAACTAAACCCTTGAAGTTTCGACGAATTTGTTTCTAGAAATTGAGTAGACACCATGTTCCTATTTTGTGAAACAAAAATCAGGATTTCCGATTAATTCGGGATTAAGAAACTTAGATAAATAAAAAACTATTTGCATAAGGTCTAGGATTTGCATGTGCTACAAGGAAATAACTAAACCCTTGAATTGTCAATGAACTCGTTTCCATAAATTAAGCAGACACAATGTTCCTATTTTGTAAAACAAAAATCAGGATTTCCCATTAATTCGGCATTCCAGAACTTAGAAAAATAAAAAACCATTTGCATAAGGTTTAGGATTTGCATGTACTATAAGAAAATAACTAAACCCTTGAAGTTTCGACGAATTTGTTTCTAGAAATTGAGTAGACACCATGTTCCTATTTTGTGAAACAAAAATCAGGATTTCCGATTAATTC
>JAAAKG020049759.1:0-18447 GCA_010014905.2 Druon quercuslanigerum
CGAGTTAAGGAACTAGAAAGATGTAAGACTTTATGTAAATAGTTGTAAATATTTGTAAATATTAAGGTAGAAATTTTCTTTTTGTTGTTTATTATGTGAGCGGAAATATTGTACGAAATGGAAGTCATGTAAACCCTTAGGGGGCACATTATGAATAAAGAAGAAGAAGAAGAATAAATTTTGGGTGTGATGAGTACTATCTAATAGCACTACAATTGGGCCAAATTTCAGCCCGAATATGTGGGTGCTTTAATATTTCCTTTTTATTAGTTTTTGAGGTGAGAGGATGCACAGTCGAAGCATTCCTTCAAAAAATTTATTTTTAATACCTGATTATCCCGTTTTCCTTGGATTATTTAAAACTATAATCTTCGAAGGCATTAATTTTTAACATAAAAAGTAATTATTGCGTTTAAATATCAGTTTTTTTATTAATATTGCATGGGTGGAGGTTGGAAAACTCAAGGTCTATATTTACGCATAAAAATAAATAAAACAGTTTTCAATTTTAACAAAGATACCTGTGATCTTTGCAAAAAATGTAGCCGAAAGGGCGAGAGGTATTCTTAGTGCCCTGGTGCATCCTTACAAACCACTTTTTTTCTGAGTAAACCTAATAGATTTAAAGCCCAATGCGAGCTGATAGAACCTTAACATGTGTTGCCATAATCTAACATTTACGCTTTTAAAAAATTCATTTTGAATAATAATTGTAATACGATTTTTTTTTTATAAAGCGGTATGGGACCTAAATGACCTCTGACGTCACACGTCATCTCGCTAATCAAAACCTGTGGAATTAACGTGGTTTTTAAGCATTTTTGCGCGTCTCTCTTATTAATTATTATAATTATTTACCAGGACCAAAATAACTTTTTGACCAAAAACTTTAAATTTAAAATATTTATACTATTTAATTTTCCATTTTGGTGCTAAATAACTGACCATCCGGACTGCTGCCACTTCTTAAAAGTGGCTGTCGCCAAAGTGTCCTCTCTATAACTGTAATGGAAAGTATGTTATTATAAACATTTCAAGACCTCGTCAAGACTTGTCATATTTTCAGTAATTTAACTTAGTTTGTCATTTTCTGGTAATATAGGAAATTTCTCATGGATAATAAATTGTTTTTATTTCTTTTAGAAGGTAAAGGCTGAAATTCTATTCAAATGTAATGAGCAAAAACTGATTTTATTCTGAGAAAGATTTAATTTAAATATATTTGATTCGTTTTTTATTCAAATTTATTTATTAGCGAATCAAAGAGCTACTATTTTTGTGCACGAAGTTTTTCTTGGAGAATTTAGTTTTAATGAAAACCGGCTGAAAAGGGTGATAAAGAATATTTCAAGGTATAAAATCAACCTTCAGTCATTTTGAATGAATAAGAATTCTAGCTTATTTAGATGCATGCAACAGGAATGTCGGCCAGCTAGATCCTCTTGATACGGAAACTCCCCTCGCCTTATTCTTCATTCCATACTTTTTCACTGGGTTTCTCCAAGCTTACTGACACACCCCTTTTGTTGCCATATGTCATATTCCAAATTCAAAAGTGACATTCTATTTTTTAAATCTGCTATTGCATAAAAAAGAGGAAGCGAAAATTTAACTTAAGAAGGGGACAATTGAAAAAAGAAAACCAAGGTGAGAATATAAATAAACGGAACCTGAGGTTAAATACTTTACATAAGAGCCAGAATTTTCATAACCAGGAATGGTATATTTTGAAGTTGATCTTTGTATCACAGAAAAATATAAACTGATATCTGCTAGAGATTTCACTATATATTTATGATAAACGGGACTTCATAAGCTTTCAAATAAAGCACGAAATATCGTTATAACCCTCGCAGAAAAGCCTAAATGTCAAAGATAAATAGAAGATATAGGTATGGAGGGTAGATAGGTAGAATTTCCAGATAAAAAGTAGACGATAGGGTAGAAGATAGATTTAAATGTTGTAATGAATAACTCATAAAATAAAAATCGAAATCATAGAAAACTTCCAACAGAGCGGGAATGTTCGTAAATGAAAACTTTACACTTTTAGTAAAATAAGTTATATATCCAAAACGGCTTTTTATATATTTTGCCCAAAATCTATACCCCATAGGGTTTCATATAGACTATGAAACATTTCTATCCTTCTTGCACGGAAGCCGTAATATCCATTTAAAAAAACGAAATACTACATTTAGAAGGTAAGTTAAACGTATATTATTTCCAATGTTCTAGAATATTTTAAAAATTGTTCAAATTTCAAGTGCAATGAAAGTTGCAAAAACCGCTAATACACTAGTTTAAAATAGACTGTTTAGGTTTCCACAGTATGATTTAATCTCAAGGCCATTGCGAAGTAGCCTCAGAAACTGTTCTTATATAGGCGTTCTTGTGTATTAAAACAAAGTCAATTCAGATGATCCAAAGTGGCTAATAGATCAATGATTTACATTTTGAAAATCTCACTTGAAATTCGCTTTCGGCGATCTAAAACCCCCCGGAAAAGGAAATCTGGAGTCACCGAACTAGATTCAATAATAAACAAAAGGTTTTTTCAAACGTTGTCTTCTATATTATCTATGCCTGTTTGAATTTTAAGAATCTGTCATACATTTCTTTCCAGCAACCCATACAACTGCAGAATAACGAATCTTGAGCAGCACAAATGGGTACTGAATGATAATGAAAATATTTGTTTATGTGCGGCCCGCAATATTGGAATAGCCATTTTGAATTTTGAAAATCTGATTTCAGATTGGTTCCCAGCGACTCAAAAAAACTCAGAGTAGGATATTATAAACCATCAAACTGGTTTAATGAACTTCGATCCATTATATCTCTGAAACCAACTCTCACCTCAAGTGAAATTTTCTTATGATTAATATATAAATAATGTATAAGGTAATGTTTGACAGATAATTCAGTTTTAAAATCGAAGCTCGCAAAATTGACTAAAAACATCGTTCTTTGATTTCCTAATTTTATTGCGCACCCTAGAAAACACCTTCTCCTTAACGAATGTTAATTTAAATCCACTCACAAACTAATAATTTCACATAAAGTTAGGTGGGAAATAAAGCTATTAATATTGTATAAAGTGAGATTGTAATATTCTCAATTGTATGGTTTCAATTTTAATTCTTTTAACATTGTACAGTATATGTATTTCATTTAAAATTTTATCCTGAGACGAAGGTGAAAAGAAAATATCTCAAATAATAATTCATTTTAAGTTAGCAATTTAAGATTTTATTCCTGGTTTTGAAAAATTACAATCTATAAATCTGTCAATTTTGAGTTGAGATAGATAAGGAAAATCGCGAATTACATAATTGTGATCGCCCAAAAAAGCAATTTTAAAATTTCATATATATGTCGTGTAAAAGAAATTTTTTAAAATTTATTGAGTGAAAATGTTAAGGTTCTAATGAATCGCCCAAAATTTTTTAGATAAAACTAATCCGTTGAAAACTTTTTAAAATTTGATTCGTATATTATAGTATAGGTTTTAAATTTTCATATAAAAGTAAATTCACTAGCACAGGTAGCATCCTCACGTTCCTCGTACATACGGGCGGATATCATAGCAGAGAGTTCCTACTCTGAGCGAAATTCTCGTTCATATGAAAATTGAAATCTATGAAATTCACATGCACCCCTACCGCGGTCCGTAAAAGCAAATAGTTGAAAAAGATCTCACATACAAATGCGAATTTACATTTTGTCCGATCAAACTAGATTTGCATTCAAGATGGACCAGTGAGAACTGGAAATTGTCAGCGTCGTGGAGAAGCGACAAACCAGGTTAAGGGGTTGACGGACTCATTAACATTGGTTTGCATATAGATATACACAGGATCCGAATGGATGAACGGACAGACTGTCCAGACACTCACTAACACAGATACAGGAATAATATGGATTTGAGGGGTTGCATGCACAATGGTGCCACTAATGCAGAACCAGCCTACATAAACGTACAACGCGCCTGCCCCGGGCAAACTATCATTAGGTGCACTGTATGAAGTATTAACTATAGTGGAACTAGCCAGCGGCTTATCTACGGTTATGGTAACATTCCGAATCATCACGCAAAATCGATTAACTAGATGTTTTCATTGTTCCAATGCGTATAGAAACACTTGATTGAAGTACGCCTACGATACCATAATTTGCAAAAATTGAATTACTTCCTATAGTATAAATATCCTTAATTACTATCATTCACTGATCTTTCGTAAAAAACATGAAAAGATCACTAGAGACATCTAACGTCCAAAAACTTTCCCTAGTACATACAACATACACATACAAGTATACTCAGACAACTCAGACAAAAAGTTTTCTTGAAACAAAAGCATCGTCCTCGAGCCTCTTTTGTTTTGAACAACTTGCATATTATTTGCACAAACATAATTATTTGACTGCTACAAGAAAATTCATCTTAAGGGCATTTCACGCGCTTAAATACCTATTTTACCGACCTCACTTTTTCAGTTTGCTGCGTTTTCATTAAATTTAAGAACTTTTGTTGTACATAAAATATCGGACTGAATCTTTGGGATATGGATCAGAAGACCATAAAATACGTTTATGTACTTTCTTGAGTGGAAGTTTCGCTAAAAATTATTGTCAAAGAAATTAAACCTGGAAGCATTTTTTGACATATTTACTTTGTACCTTTACATTTTTTTGTACCTAATAACTTTTTTTATATGTAAAATATCGGCCTCAAACTTTGAGAATTGCAAGAGCCGACAGTAAATTATTTTATGTACGTTTTTTTACATCTCGCAGATATTTTAAATATAAAAAAAGTTTTTAAGTTCAATAAATTTCAAAGTTACAAAGAAAATATGCCAAAAAAATGGTCTTAGTTTTAATTTCTTTGAAAATAATTTTTAACGAGATTCCAACTCAAATAAAGTAGATAAACGCAGTTTATGTTTTATGAAATTCCTTTTAACATTAAATTTGAGACGAAATTCCATTTATGAGAAGAAGCATCCTACTGATATGAAAAGAAATTTCTCTGAGTGAAGTCATTCATATATAAAGTAAATTAAATTTGATATACCATCCTTTGGCAGAATACATTTTCGTGAACGCACATTAAAATCGGTAGAACAGGGTGCGCAAAAAACTGATAAATTTATTTAATGCCTCTCAATCTTTCAAAAAATTGAAAAGTAATAAACTAATAACCTAAAATTCGTTGATTGTATTTTTATTTATAATTATATTACAAAGTACGGGCTAACCTTCTCCAAAACTGACTGTAAATATTAGAATTTTAATGTGAATATAAGTGGTTCCGAAAGCTATTTCGACTTGTAAATGAACTCAATTTAATTAGAGCCCTTTTCCAAAGAACCTACTTTTCACTGGGCCCACTTCGAAATAACACATCTTTTACCTTAAGGCACATAGAATCGAAACTCTCATCGACATAATTTACTGAAGAAAACCAAAGCACAAAATATTATCGCAATTAAAAATGATATAATGCTTTTATAAATATTATTAACAGTTTAATTAGCAAATTGGTGAACATAGTTCGTGTTCATAACGGATAAGAATGGAAATGCCTGTCAAGACGCCGAATTTCTTAAAATATTTAAAGAAAGTTATCCGTTAAAAATTTATTTACACGAGTAAGTCTGTACTGTGCTTCTGGGACTTCTTGTTATGTGATACGAGTTTTGTGTTGCATATTTCTTTAAACTAACATCTCTTGGACAGTGGCGTAGTCCAAGTAGATAAAATATTGAATTCAATACAATTCGATTCTATTTACTAACATTTCAACATGAAATATGTTGCATTTTCCACAAAATAGTTGAATTTTCAACCAAAAAAGATTTTCTACCCAAAGCGATAAATTTAAGGCACAAAAATGCGAATTAAAAAGAAATGCATTAGAACCAAATAGATGAAATTTGCAGTGAAAGTTACGAGTTTTTTTAAAAAAAGTTAAAGATTTAACCAACTATTAAAATTTGGAAGCTAAGATGATGAATTTTTTCAACGACAGCATACAAAAAGGCATCTTGGATCAAACGGTAGAATTTTCCAACAAAAAACATTAAAATTTCGTCAAATATTATTTTCAAGACAAAGAGACACATGCTTAAGAAGAAAACTGAATTTCCTAAGATGAGAAATAAATTTTCAAAAAAAGAGTTAAGTTTTTGATCTAAAACCTCGAATGTTTTAGAAAACAGTTAACTTTTAAATCAGAAAAGATTGAGTTGTAACAAAGAAAATAATTTCATAGAAGAAAGATGAATTTTCAATAAGATAGTTGAATTCCCTTGCTAAAAGTAAAACTTTCAACAAACAAAAATAATCGCATTCCAAAAAAGACGACTTTTTGATAAAATATATGAGGTTTTAAAAAACAGTTGAATGTCCTACCAAATAATTTAATTTTCATCAAACAACATTAATTTTCTGCCCAAAAATACTAATAAATAAATAAAAACGCTGATAAAAATACATCTTTAAACGAACAAACAAAACGAATTTTAAAAAAAAATTGTTAAATTTTTAGCAAAAAATATTAATTTTCGACCAAGAAGATTAATGTTCTATAAAAAAGACAAATTTGCAGCTTATCCAATATACATGATAAAGTTTCAACCAAACATGGAATAATTCAATTTTCAGATAAAAAAATAATATGCAACAGAAACAAATTAATTTTCAAAAAAGTTGTGATATTTTCAACCAAAAAGATGAATTTCAATTTTGATCATAGAAGTTAATTTAAAAGCAAATATTTAAATCTCTAACTATAAGTGTGAATTCTCGATTAATGAAAAAATAATTTTCTTTCAATGCAGTTAAACTTAAAAGTCAAATAATCGATTTTTCAACCAAAAAAGATAAATTGTCAACGATGCATGTAACAACTCTTTCTTTATTTTGTTTATGCTCTCTCCCTTTTACGGCTTTAAGATTTTTTTACATAACCATTATATGTATTCTTACAAACAAGCCTTATACTATCTTACTAAATATTTGCTACATATCGTCATAAATTATTATTGTTATTTCTAAACGTGTGCGACTTTGCACTGGACTTCCATTTGCTCTTACCACTATCCATTTCAAAATTGAACTCTGGTTCGCCCCACTACTTCGTAACTTTCCTTCTTTCGGTGTCATTTTTTGGCTTGTCTTCCGACCCTGTGCAACCAGCTCTCTGTATTAGATTTTCCCGCTTCTTCACTCCCCCCCGCCCCCACCCCACGACCATTTGAATTTATAATCTTTTTCATTCTCTCTTCAGTACTCTCCCCTCCTCGTTCGTTACCTATACACCTCTCTAACACATGCAAACATGTTTGCTGCTCATAACGACATACTCTACATACATTCTCTTCTTGATTCATCTAATACCTACATGCTCTTACACTGTCTGTCTTTCGGAATCTCACCACTCTATTCGATTTTCTCTCCTTTTAAATCTTTTTCAGGTACTCCGTTTCCCCCTGGCTCTTTAAGAATCCATACCAGCTGTTTTACTTTCAATCTGCGATTTTTTCTAATCTTTCCTCTCCTTGATTTTATTTCTTTCTCTATTTCCTTCCACTCTCTACCCCTCACTTGCAAAGCACATTTACACCTTATTTCATATCTCTCATCTTCCCATTTTGAATGCCCCACGTTACTCCTCCGCTCTTTATCCATTACCTCCCGGGCACATTTTTGTATAGTTTTGCTTTCATATCTCCTCCTTCGTTTCTCTTTGAAGTTCCAGGCTCTTTTCACTTGCCTGGCCACCATTTTTTCTAATCTTATTTCTTCTCTTAGTATATATAACCTAGTCAGCTGCAAGTCACTCCCATAACCCATGACAGAAATCTCTCATGCAAATTTCCCACTATCTTATGTTCTTTTCATCTCCTAAATTCCACGTCATAGCTTAACATTTACTATACTAACACATCAAACATTCACACTCTCATCATCCAGTCGTTTTTGAACCTTCTTTTTCCTATACCTTATACTTGTCTCATTACTTTACTCAATCATTATAATCTCTTTCTAACCTGCAGCTTGCTTTCTCCTCCTGTTTCGAAACAAAATCCTAGGGAGCAAATCTCACGCATCAACTCCACCACCGCGCTATTTATCTTCTATTTTTCATCATGCGACACAAGCACTACATCATCGGCATAAGCTAGTGACCACATTTTGGCTATTCCTAATGTTGTTCGCCCTTTCTCTTTCCTCTCCAACTTTTACTATAAATCTACACAAACAATACTTAATAGAAGGGGGCTCCTTCCTATTCATAATTCTTACCTTCCTTATCACCAAACTTCACCCTTACCTTAGTTTTTAAAAATCTTTATTTTACTCTTTTTTTAGGCCTTCGCCTACTTCTCTCTCTTTCGTGACTGCCCATAACAACCTCCTGTTGACTGAGTTAAATGCTGCATTAAAATCTACAAACATTGTGACTAGCTTCCCTTTCTTCGACCTAGGTTCCAATTCACTAGATACTTTAGAACGTAAACTTTTCTTCCGCTTGTCTTTCCAACCTATCTCCAAGCACTTCCGCTTAAACGTTATACCTCAACGAAATGTGTGTGATACCGGTATATTCTTCAACCCTTTTGCCTTTTCCTTTCTTAATTAATGACACTAACAGCCATGTCTTCCCTTCCTTCGGCCAGCTTTCTCCCTTTCATACTTTGTTGCAGATCCTCGACATCTCTTCTCTCACGCACAAAGCTACATATTTTAGTGCATCATTTTTCAGGCCACATGTCCCGTTGCCTTGTTTCTTTTCAACCTCGCAATAACCGGCTTTGCCTTATCCCGAATAATTTCGTTTTTGCTTTTATCCTTTTTTTATCCTTTTCCTTTTACCTTATATTTCACACCTTCTAACAGCCCCTTGACGTTTTTCGTTTACACTTTTATTCCTATTTCTTTATTTATACCCTTACTTCCTCTTCTTTCCCTGCTTATCAATTTCTTTCTCCTTCTGTATTTTCTCCTTTATCATGCTTTCATGCTCTATCTTTCTTATGTTAAATTCTCCTTTTTCCATTTCCCTTCATTTTATTACACTCCCCTTCATCCTATCTTTTCTTTCTCTACATTCATCGTCCCATGAACCTCTCAAACTCACATCTTCTATTCCTTCCTCTTTCAACCTTATTATCTCCTTGTTTTCTATTTTTCTCTGAATTCTCTGAACTTTTCCTTCTTCTTACTGCTTATTTTCAATTTATCTTCCTCCTTGCTTCCCTCTTCCTCATACCGTGCCTTAGGCCACCACATCATGTTCTCGCGATCAGCGGAAAGTGGTCTGAACCTATCACTGTTCCACTTCCATTCCAAACATCAGCTTCCTTATTCTTTCTTTTGCCAATGTTATCTATTACAGTTTCCCCTTATAACCGAGTACGTATATTCTCCTTCTTCATCCATTCTAGTATTGCCGTTACAAATGAACCATCTCGCCTCTCCCAACAAGTCCAGTAGCCTTTTACCCTTCCGATCCGTTTTCTTTTATTTCTAGTTTTTTATTATACCTCCTTTTTTCTAACCCCTTGCTTCCCGGTTCATGCATTTAAATACCCCTATCAGGACGAGCCTCTCCTTTTTTCGCGTATCAATTTTTGTATTGTTCGACATCCTTTCCTACTCTTCTCCTGTACATGCATCCTAAATCCACATGAACTTTTCCTACATTTATTCTTTTCACCATTTTTCCATAATTTTTTTCCACATACTCTTCCTTTTCTTCCTATAACACCATTTCTTTTCTTACCCTGGATACCGTGCCACAATGCAGCTTTCACTCATACGCTATTGGTAATATTCTTTCCATGCCTATCCATTTCTTCTCATCCATCCACGTCTATCTCGTCATTATCACATCCCATTTCTGCAATCTCCCCAAAATCCTTTGTTCTTGTTCTTCAAACCTGACATGTTTCAGAACGCTACTTCCACATCCCTCTTTTTGCATTTCTCATTTTCAATTTCCCCCTTTTTAAACCAAAAATGATAAATTTTCAACATAAAAGATTGAATTTTCTAAATCCATAAACACGAAAAACCCGCTTTTACGATGTCGTATGTCTACAGTTGACGGTGTTTTTTTCTTTGACGCTGTCCGTACGTATAACTTTTGAGAGAATAATCAGATTAGATTGTGGTGGAGCGATTGAGCGCATTTGAAGTGCTTCAAAATTAGGCAAAGAGTATTGAAAAATATTAATTGGGTCTCGAGATACGTGAAGCGTGTAACAAGCCCCCCCCCACACACACACCGGAAGATTATATATTTTCCGGTGTTCCGTTAGGGTACGAGTTTTGTAATTGCTTGTGCAATAGAGCACATTTGAAATCGAATCGAATTATTACTTTGCTATTTGATATCTTAAAGTATAGGAGTTCAAGTTATCATGAGTTATCACTTGCTTAAGGTATTTAGAATTTAATAAATTTCTGATTTTTAATTCGATTGAAAAATTGCTGGTGGTACAATGGAGCGCATTAGGAATGGAATATGTTTTGCAAGTTAAATGTGATTATTAGTGGATAATACAGATTTTAACACTATCGTTGCACCAGCAAAATTTTTTTTGTAGAGCTACAGAGCGCATTTGAAACTGAATAAGTTCATAAAAAGAATTTTGGAAAAGGTTGATTTTTGGCAAAAATCGAACCAGCCCCCCCCCCACTACGTTTCGCCGATAACTCCGTTATAATAGTGGTGCAATGCTTGTTATTAGTGGTGCGATGGAGCGCATTTGAAGTTCTTGAAGATTACGTATTTAGAAATTATGTTTGCGAAAGTGGGTTGGTTAGCGTGTCACCAGCCTCCGATCTGAACACTTGCAATAACTTCTTCAGTTTTGTTGCGCAACGTTTTTACTTTGTGGTGCAATAAAGCGCATTTGGGGTACAATCGAATGGTTTTGTATAAATGTAAAAATATGTAGTGGGGGGGGGGGCTACTGTAATGAACCTATCAGGATAGTCTATCTTCCGCGGCGCGGGTAATTTGGGTTCGTGTATGACCCGGGGTTCGTCAAGATCCGCCCGGTGGATCAAATAGCTAGGAGTGGGACAAGGGAACTCAGTTCTACTCTACTACAACTCGAGTCACCACTGTATTATCGGTAATATTTTCTGTATATCTTCCTCTTTCGAGCAAGGTATAATAAATAGTCTTTATTTTCTTGGTAAATAGGACTTGTTTAATTCCCTTCCCGGTAAGCGCGAGTAAATGCGTGGGCGTTAAACATATCATTTTTTTCGCCACTGCCAGATCCAGCAATAGCTATTGTTAAAAGCAAACACGATATATAAAACTTATTCAGAATAATCTCTTTAGTAGTAAAACATTAAATTTATTTCAGTTCTTAGGATGCAAAGAATTTATCGGGGTTTCGAATGAAAATCTTTAGCTAGCGACATTTCTTAATATTGTTATAGCAAACGTTATAAAAAATTACGTATTTTTCATTTTATGTTGATATTTTGAAGATATACTTAAATTTAATAAAAATCAGAATTAAGCCTCGGTGATACTGTGTGCATTATTTTTATATTTTCGGTCGAGGGAGGAGGGGGGTATGTAAATTAATAAGGAAAGTATGGCCTCTAGTCAGTAGCTTTACAATGCTTATTACCTGACCATGAAATTCTGGAATGGTTTCATTCATTAGCACCTCTCCCTACTTAAAAAACCGGATAAAAATCGGATTAACACCTAATAAAATGCCGTTTGGAACCCAGATGAACATATACCTAGATCTAACTGGGTTTAATTGGATCAAGCTTTATACTCTGGGACTACATCCGGGTCTTACAGGTTTCTACTAGAAAATAATGAGCATCATGACAAAATGCTATCCGGATGTAACAGAGTACAACATGGTGACTTGCTAACAGAAATTAATGATTATAATTGCTAAATGGGGACCTAACAGGGTATACTTGGGTTCTGTCTGGGATTTTTACATAAAAGTAAATCTTGGAAGTACGTTTCGGTTTCTTTTAAGGGTCTAGTATAAACATATCTGCGTTTCTTTAAACCAAAGAGAGCCTCATTTAACATACTATTACTTTAACAATGCAGATATTTGAATTTTACATACATTGACTTTACCCCATTTAGCGGATAAGCGATCCTCTATTGGAGAAGAAAATTGTGCCTAGATAGTCTAGTGGCAACACACTCGACTTAGAGCTTGGCAGTTAGGGTTCTATTTTCCGTGCCTACGATTTATTTTAAACTTTCTTCCGAAGATCGCGTTAAATGTGTGTTAATATTCCAATACATGTATGACAATATACCAATACTAGCATAAACAAAACATAACAACGTAAACAAAGAATTAGATCATCTATCTGATAATAAATATACACTATCAAGTATTTGAACAACCCCTATGAAAATGTTTAAATTAATATTTGATAACACGGCTCAAAAGGTAAAAGGAGTAAACGCTAGAGTTATAACTGAAAATTAAGTAATGAGAAATTTATAAAGAGCCAGTGAGAAAACAGAAGGAATATTATTCTCAAGAACAAAAGTGCGTTAATTAGTATTTTCATTATGAAGCTTGATGAAGATATTAATCCAGAATTAAATTCGATAATCCTAGGAAAGCCTGGTATTATAGATCAACTCTAGTGACACCAGAGATAATCAATGAGAGCACACTTGATTATGAAAAAGAGCATAAATAGATACCAGCACAGTGAAAGTGAAACAAATGATCAACTCTTAATTGATTCATGTCAAATTAACATATTCACCAAACAAGACACTTTAATATACATACTAAATCTACCTTTACAAACTAAGGAAAAATCAACTATAAAGCACGTAGTTCCTACTCCCGATAGATAAAAGGATAATATTTATTATGTCGAAATAGTATATCATGAATAGGGGTATGTATAATAAAGATTGGGACGGGTTTCGTGCTTGGAACTATTAAACAGCTCACTATCTGTGAACCAAACATGAATAATTGAGTGTCCCCATGCAAGAACAAGACGTAGATTTTTCTAGTGCGGCGGAGTTGGCCCCTGACGACTAAAAATTCAAATTGGAAATTTTGAATTGTAAAAAATATAACTATCATAGATAATTACATTCCGCAACTTTTTTTCCTTGCAAGAAAATCGTATATTGTTTAGTTTTTTAACAAATTGCAAAAAACGAGTTTTTTCAAAAGTCGATTTTTAATTCGATTTTTCTCTTTGACTCGTGCTCAAATCCACAGTTTTTGGAATTTCTTTATAAAATTCAGAGGTAATATTCAACAAAAACTTGCTACGGAGAAGTTGTTCAGAAAGTTGAAAGAAGTTTTCTGCAATGGCTCTTTTAAAATTAATTGATAGGTAAAAAACTGTGCACGCTAAACTTTAAGCGAGCTACTGATCTTCGTGCGTGTATTATGCCGAATCGGAACGTCTTTTCGTATACGCGGTGCAATAAAGTCAAAGGTGGATTATTCAAACATTACATGACCGTCAAACGTCCTTAAGCCTTCTTGATCCCAAAAGAAGCCAAAACATTGCAGTTTTCTGTAAAAACAAAATAGATCATTTCTATATATACTTATACATATACTTCGTATACGAATTGCGAGTTTTAGCTTTAGTGAGAATTAAATTTATAGTTTATAATAATAAATTTATTATCTAAACAAATTTTTAAATTACTTTAATGGAAAGTGAATCACAAGGTTCTTTTGGAGAGAGGAAACGAACAAATGATGAAGAAGCGTGGGCTAGAAATGTTAATAAAGCATGCCGAAATAGAGTACGTATAACATTTAGTTGGTTTTTTCTTTCGATAACAGCTTAAAAAAATACGGTTCTCTTTTTTCCACATTTTAAACTCCTATATAAATATCGTGATAAAAGCGTATTTTATTAAAAATTTAAAGATAAAAAAAAGACTGAAGTAATAATATTAAAACATAAAAATTTCATCCTAGGAAGTGACTGAAAGAATTGTTAATTATTGGGTTAAACATCAAGTACATTTAATAAATTTCAATAATAATTCTTCAATAAAAGTTATCAAAAGAAATTTTTTTAAATACAGGGCAAGGAGTACGTCTCCACTTCTAAGAAACTTGTTTCTGAAAGACATTTTGTACCAGTTCAAAACTGCTGTAAGCAGAAATGTTTTTTTGAAGATTTCAACTTTTGCACAGAGTGAATTTCATGACTAATTCTGGAATCTGGGAGACTACAAACCAAACGGCAATGTACAGCTTTTTAATAATTATTACGGCGAAAATCCTTCTTTGTTTACTATTAAGCGAAGCATTTAATTTAGAGACTTTGAAAAGATTGCCCCTCCAAAAGTCGGTCTCATAAAAGCTAAAATGAATGACGTTAAAAGCTTACTTAAATATCTTTCTCCTAAATAATAAATATTTTATAATTAGCACTGTAATATAAGCCTGTGATTACAATGATCTCGTTAACTATTTATATAAATTATTATAAACATGAGTCTTCACTAAGTAAATAAAAATTTGATATATTTTATGTCAATTGAAGTGTTATTATTTATTTTTCAATCTGACCCCCTTATTACCCGCCTAAACTGGAAGACATCCCGACTCGGCGTAATACACGCATAAATATCAGTCGCTCACTCAAAGTTGAGCGTTCACAGTTTTTTACCAATTAATTTATTTGAAAAAAACCTTTGCAGGAAACTTCTTTGTACCTTTCTGAACAACTTCTCCGCAGCCAGTTTTTGCTTGCTCAAACTTTCCTCGACAAACGAAACACTCAAACTTTTTATGGAACGAATTATGCAATAGCTCTGAAAATAACTTTTTATATTGTTATAAATAAACTTGAAAAGTTTTATTGCTAATTGTCATAAAAAGGATACTATAAGGAATATTTTCTTTAAATTTTATAAAGAAATTCCAAAAACTGTGGATTTGAGCACGAGTCAAAGACAAAAATCGATTTGTTAAAAAAAAATCGAATTTGTTAAAAAACTAAACAAGATACGATTTTCTTGTAAGAAAAAAAAGATGCGAAATGTAAATATCTATGATAATATATGTTTTAAAATTCAAAATTTCCAATTTGAATTTTCAGTCGTCAGGGACCAACTCCGCCGCGCGGAGTTGGCGTCTTGTTCTTGCATGGGGACACTCAATTAACCTATTCAGTGACCCAACCTGTACGACAGTTCCATACATATTTTCTGGAAAATATCACTATGTTCTTTTAGAATGAAATGAAAATAAAAATGAAATCAAATAAAAATGAGAATCACATAAAAATGAAAATCAATAAAAATGTAAATTAAATAAAAATCAAATAAAAATGAAAATCAAATGAAAATAAAAAAAAAAGTGAAAATCAAATAAAAATTAAATAAGAAAGAAAATCAAATGAATATGAAATCAAATAAAAATAAAAAACGAAAATTAAATAAAAATGAGAATCAAATAAAAATGAAAATAAAATAAAAATGAAAATCAAGTAAAAATGAAAGTCAAGTAAAAATGAAAATCAAATAAAAACAAAAATCAAATAAAAATGAAAATTAAATAAAAACAAAAATAAAAAAAATTGCAATAAAATAAAATTGAAATGAAAATAAAAATAAGACGAAAATTAAAATGAAATGAAAATAAAATAAAAATGAAATTAAATGAAAATTAAAATAAAATTAAAATTCAAATGCAGTGAAAATAAAAATGTAATAAAAATGCAATGAAAATAAAAATGAAACAAGATCAAATATAAAGGAAATAAAAATAAAAATGAAGCGAAAATAAAAATCAAATAAAAAGCAAATAAAAAGAAAAATCAAATGAAAATAAAAAAAATAAAAGTAAAATTAAATAAAAATGAAAATTAAGTAAAAAATAAAATCAAATAAATATTACAATCGGCTTCCGTTTTCAGCATGAAAGTGTAAGGTAGCGGGAATTGTGGATGCTGCGTTTTTCCGATAATTGTAGTGAAATTTGAGGTGAGTGAATTGTAAAAGTGTATTGAAGAGTTTGGATGAAAGAGATTGTTTGAGGGATTGTGAAATTGGAAAAAAGGTAACGATATTTTTAAGGATTGAGGCAGATTTGTGTGAAAGTTGAGGTTAGGTTGGTTTGAGATTTGTAACAGGGTGGGAGGACTAGGTTGATCGGGTTGGTAGAAGTAGGGTTGGGTAGAGACGGAGAAAGACAAGACAGGTACCCGAACGCGACGATAGAGGCAGGGAAGGATAGAAGGCGGGAAAGTTTGAAATGGGACTCATGGATAGCAAAAATTGTAACATCGAGGAAAAATCGGATTTAGAGCAGGAAGTGCTTAGTACACAGAAAGAGGAGATCACATAAAGGAAGGCAAGGGCGAAGTACAAGAAAACAATAGAAAAGGAGAGATTAAGAGCAAAAAGCGTCGGATCGGTTGAGGCTTTTATTAAAAGGAAGAGAGGGGAGAGGGGAAGCAGTGAAGAAAAAGACGATTCAGGCTCAAACTTGAAATATTCAAAAATGTTCAGATCACCGTCGGAAAAGCAGAGCCTGGTAGAGAAGAGGTAGAATAGTAAGGGGGCAGAAGGAAACGGTGATGAACCCGAAGAATAGAGGAAAGAGGAAAGACTGAAAGAAATTCGCGAAGTCATGATGGCAGGTAAAAAGGGGAGAGGAATTAAGGAAAGAAATTCGGAGTGAAATGGTGGAACTTAGGAAAGAAATTAAAAAATGGTAAGGAGTTAGGGAAAAGTTAGATAAGAGGATGCAGTCATTAGAGCAAAAGCTAGAGAAGCAGGAGGTTAGTAATAAAAAGGTATAGGAGATGCAAGGTAGGATTAGAAAGATAGAAAGCTCGAACAGGGATCTTGGTGGGGCGTGAATGGGAATGCGGAGAAGGAAAGACTGAGAAAAATAGAACAAAGAACAGAAAAAAATAGAGAGTAGTATAAAAAAGAAACATAGTGATAAAGGGTATAAGATTGGACGGAAACGAGATGCAGGAAGGAGTGGAAGAAGTATTAAAAAGAAGTGATACAAAAGTAGAGATAGAGGAAGTGCGAAGTATAGGAAGAGAAGAACAAAGAGGGGAGAGAATGGTACTAGTGAAATTAAAGAAATGGGAACATAAGAGGAAAGTAATGGCTAAGAAGAGGATGTTATATGGAAGCTAGGGGAGAATAGAGAATGATTTGACATGGGTAGAAAGGAGGATGCAATATAAGTTAAGAAAAATAACGGAAGAGAAAAAAGGGAAGAAGAACATGGGTTAAATATGGGAGGATACAGATAGACGGAATATGTTGGGATTGGGATGAAGAAAGGGAAGAGCTTGTAAGAAATTAGGGGCAGGTAATCTAGGAGAGAAAGAAACAGGAGATAGAAAAATAAGCAATAGTAAGAGCCAAAAGAGACAAAAAACGAATGTAGAGAAGAATGGAGGATATGTTACTGGAATATAGCAGGATTGGAGAGAAAGAATAGGGAATTTATGAGAAATTTGACACAATGGGATGTTGTAATAATGATGGAGACGTGGCTGGATGAAAAGGGGTGGGAAAGAGTAAAGGGAGGATTACCAAAAGGTTACAAATGGCAAGTTTCAAATGCAATAAGGAAGAATAAAAAGGGCAGAGCAATGGGAGGAATGGTGATGGGAGTAAGAAATGAATGTACAACAGGAAAAGATAAGAAAGAGAGGAAAGAACAAAAAGAAGGATTAATAGTAGAAGGGGTCAATATGGGAGAAGAAAAGTTGAAGATAGTGGGGGTTTATGTGAACGGAGATATGCTGGAGAAAGCAGAGGAGTTTAAAGAAATAATGGAAGAAAATAAAGAAGATATTAGGCTTATAAAAGGTGAGGATTTTAAGGCGAGAACAGGCGATAGTGTAGGAAGGGAATAGGGATAAGAGGAAGGAAGAAAATCAAAAGATAAAGTCCTGAATGGGGAGGGAAAGAAGTTGTTAAAAAGCTTGGAGGAGTTGGGGTGGTTTATCTTAAACAGAAATATAGAGAGAGAGGTGAAGAAGGAAAATACACACGGTCAGGAGGAGAAAGGGGAACGGTAGTTGATTATGTGATAGTGGATGATGAGGTAAGAAAGAAGGTCAAGAAATTAGAGGTAGGTGAATATATTGATTCTGATCACTTTCCATTAATAGTGACATTAGAGGGAGGGAAAAATAATAGTAATATACAAAGATAAAGAGTGTAGGTACAGGGGATTGGTCCAGGCGAGGAAAAGAAAAGTTTAGAGAAAGGGTTAGAAATATCAAAATGGGAGAGGAAAATGTGGACAAGGAAATGGAAAAAATGATAGAGAAGTAAAAAGAGAATTAGAGTCCACAAAGAAAATCAAAGTTAGTAAAGAGAGGAATAGAAGTGGATGGGATGAGAAGTGTAAAGAGAAAAAGAAGGAGGTCAGAAATGAATTA